>SNQJ01S0051082.1:29610-44299 GCA_010110895.2 Picea sitchensis
TGTTGTAATATCTAACAGTTCCTTAAGTGTTTTCAACTTCATGAGTTAGCAATACTCACATCATTTTAGCTGTTAGCATAATCATTTCTATGTTATATAATATATACATGCATTCACCCAATGCATTCAATGATTCATGTATTATCACTTGTAACATTTTTAATAGCTCCAAAATTGATCTTGAAAATGTAACAACAATCCAATCACCTTCAGCTAGTATTCATATTAAACATAATGCATATATCCATCATTATGTATTCTTAGCACCAAAGGATTTTCATAATGAAACCATTAATCATTAAATAAAATAACAATTGATGTACCAATACCGATGGCGACATTTACACAATGCATCCATGCATTGGATACATAATACCACATAACTATGTCATGCATTCACCAAGGTGAGTTGGAAGGTTTGGCCAACTCCTCAACACATCATCCACAAACATCCTACTTCTTTCCTAACTATTTGGATACCTCCCTTTTCAACCAAAACAAAACACTAAGAATATAATTATTAAGTGATCTTTAGTTTCAGAAAAGAGGTTGCAATCCAAGCATTCACTATACAGTAGATACCATTGAACACTCACCTAGCGCTATAGCCCTTCCATATGCAACCATGTTATGGTCTCACACATGACTAGATCTATGAATATGCACTGTTATAGGAGTATGTCTCCTTAATTAACTTGGTTATGATCCCATAACCAATCATAACACAATATGCAACCAACATTTTATCTAAATGCATTCTAGCATCAACAAAATTTACATACTCTAGGCCTTTGGTCATTACATATCAATTTAAATATTGAAAATTATCTGAGGGAATTCTTACCTCAATCCCCTTCAACATGTATGCATCAACAAAAACTAAATGCATACCTACCTGGTTGTTATCAACCTACTTGTTTCTATGTGACCAATTGATATTTTTAGAAACTCACAGACTTCCTCCTTCTTCATTCTGATCACCATTCCTACCACCCTCATGGGTCTTCACCTAGATGGAAATTATAAGCAACAACAACATCCAAATATTTAACCATGCTATATATTTTTTCCTGAATACATATTCCATCATTAGTCATAATCAATTCCCATGACATCATTATTTCATAATAATAGACTATTGTAAGTTCACAATCATGTTATATGCATATCCAAGCATGTACAATTATGCATCCATAAGCACCATACATTTGCTCTCAACATGTCTACTAATGCATATGAATTTTAACTTTAGTGTATGCCTCATTCACTCTATTGGATTTATGTTTCAAATCACTTGTTTATTAATCTATTTATGTTTTCGTTGGTTGTCCTTGAACTCCCTCAGATCCTTCCTTCCTTGTGTGCTCCCATTTTGTTCATCTTCACTATTTTTCCCTGGTATGAACACATTCCAGCCAAGTTCCACTTGGTCATTCTGCAAGCCAACCAATGTACTCAAATTGAAACAACTCCCCTTGGGTAGTCATGCCCAAATTTACCTTTATGAGACATTCCAACACCCTAGAATGAAGTATCTCAAAACATTTCATCATTATACTACAACATTCTTGAATCCAATACTATTACTCATAGTTCTTCATTCAGTTACTTCATTAACATTTCCCTGTGAAACCAAACCTTTCACACTTAATACAATTCCCTGATGGAAGTCCATTTCACTCAGTGACATTTTTCAAGTTAGAGAGAATTCTTAATTCTCTGCATTGGCATCTTGCTTCCACTATGAACTATGATATCAGAAGTGGATTTCTTTCACACTCAAGATTTGCAATTGTCTACACATTTCTACATTCAAGGCTATGGAGCCTTAATGTTTTTCTTTCTATGCCCTTCAATTACATTTTTAACCTGCTATCTTCATATCCTATGTGAGGATCCTTTCTTTTGTAGCACCTCATCCAACTTCTGTAAGATTTTTCATGCTTCCATGACTCTAACATCTGATCTTATTCTTGAATTGAAATGATTATACCTTTAATCTTGAAAAACCTACAAGAAACCATCTTGTTAGAATTATACATATCATACAAAAAATTTCAATTAAATTTACAGGTACATTTTCTGTTTAATTTATGAAGAAACAGATCATAGTTATCCAAATTAGAATAATTCCAAGCCATTCTCCTCTGAATCAGCTTTCCAATGGCTATAATTTATTTCCCTAATTCGATATCTATGTTGAAAGTTATGGCTTCCTAAAAAATCCACTTTCAACCCTTTTTCTCTTGTTTGGCAACAGGATTTTGTCGAAACAAATTCCACATCCCCCTTTAAACTGGTACAGAATATTAATTCTACACAGGCTATTCCTTCAATCCAATTTCCATGTGACCACGGCTTGAAAACGTGGGCTTAATCCTTCCTTAGCACTTTTCTTTCTTCAACACAAAAAAACATTCAACCACTAGCCCCCTTTTACTTTGACCGAAGTCTCATAGGCCCAAGGGCTATGACCAAGCGCTTAGCTGGAGGAACCTATCAAAAGCTTCAGGATATCAGGGCTTTGTATCTTTAGGCCTCATGGGTTTCACCTTCATCACACTTCCGAACATACCCTTCCTCGAAGCTTCGGGGCTCTGGACCTTCGACCTTCATAGGTTCTTCTTATGTCACAAAACATTCCCTCCGAACGTCAAACTGGCAAAATCCCAGAGAGGCTCCTCATAGCTTCTCTACTACAGTGCTTCAAAGCTTCATACTTCAGAGGTTTTTACAACAACATACTCCCTTGTCCCTTAGTGTTTAATCTTTGAACTTTCAGAGTCTCATCAACAACTACGCACCAGGGGTAATATGTGTTGAAAAATACAGAGATAAAACGTGGCCCATTATGCGGGTGACACGTGCCAAGTCATAACTAGCAAGAACGATCTTTAAAAGTGTCGCATACGATGACACATGGAAAGCATCAAGTGTTCCCATGTCACCCTAGGTGATGTCATCATGTCACATCAATCTAGCGCTCTGTGACTTCAGCTACTTCGGTCTTCGAAAGTCTCTTCTTCCACACACCTCAAAACTCCCAAACACTAAACTGGCAGACTCTCGGTTTGTTGTTGTCCGTAGCTTTGGGACTTTAGGCTTCGGGGGACTTCACCACATACCATTACAAATCTCTCGAGCCGTCGAACTTTTGAACTGTGCTTCTCCATATTTTCGAGACTTCGACACTTTGAGGCTTCGGGCTTCGGAGGATTTTTTTTCTCGACTCCATCCAATATTTCCTCCTAATGCTGAATTTCTGAACAATCGTTAATCTGTGGACACGTGTCCCCTAACTGCCAATGTTCTGGATTGACTCCGGACTTCGGGACATCAAAGAAAAATTATCCAAGTGACATAAGGGATAAAACTCTTGAATGTCGAATAATTGATAATCTATAGACAAGCATCCCAGACAATAGATGACCATGATTTTCTCTAGAGTTTAGGACTTCGGGAGATTTTCTTCCTGGCAGCTTAAGGACTCTCTTCTCCTGGAGTGCGGAACCTCCGAAATTTCATGATATCTACATCTCACGCTCGATCGCACGTAGATCTGAAGGATGGGATCTGATCTTTTCCACTATGACTCACCTCGTGATCTTTTCTTGATCCAATGGCCCATATCCGTCCTTGGAGAAATCCAATGGTTAAGTACTCCTCACTGTGATCTATGACGTAGATTCACTCCGGGACTTCAGAGCTTCAAAGATTTTACCTCCTTTTCATCGAAGACTTAAAATTTTTAGAAGCAACTAAGTTTGAAGGACTCTGATGCTTAATGACCCCACAACTTCTTCATATCCAACGGCTGTGAAAGACCTGTCTTTTCCCGAACAAATCCAACAGTCCAAATCTAAAATTTATCCCACGGTGGCGATCGTTCCCAAATTTGAAAGGGACAGTCATGATAATTCAATCCCTTAATAAGGATCTCAGACGTTCTATATTCTGCATGGACTCTGCAATGCCATTCCTCCTGATCTTCATGACTTCAGAGTCCTAACTTGATCTCAACCACAAGATCTTGTCTGATAGATATGACCCATTCTGGCCCGGTGTTTCAACTTTTGGCTCTGATACCAATATTTAACATACCCATCCACCCACAAGTCAGGCTACGCCACTTAAACATGTTGCAACACACCCAACAACCAACAGATGGGGCACGTTGCAGTCCCAAGACTCAGTTCTCTGAAAAGATCTCGAATTCTAACAAAATTTAATCTAAAAACAAGTATGAAAGAACCATATGCATTAATCAATATCCTTGCTATAACATAAAGCATTAAACAACATTCCATGCACAAAAAATAACTAGCAGACAAACACATTAAAAAAATACATATCTTAGAGATAATTAAATACATAGTGGAATAAACATATACAGAAAACACAGAGATATCTTATCTTTCAGGTAAACATTCACCAACTAGTTGCATACCAAGGACGTTCCTCCCAACCATAAACATTGTTGTTTATTTACTCTCAATAATAGTTCACCCCCGATCCAGGTCTATGAATCCACAAGGACGGGTCCTCGACCAAATCTAAAAAACACAGCAGTTGGCTAACTAGTTCTAAGGTTTCCCAAACTCACAACAAATCTAAATTTCTATCTCTGTTTCCCCCTTAGCCTGTACCACCCAAAGAAATGGACACCCTTCTCTTCCATGAAGTCCCTAATATTGTCCCATTTCTCTCTAGGGCTCTAGTGCTACTGGTAAGTAACTCTCCCTACTGGAAAATCCAAGGATTCTCAGCTGTGGATAGTTCTATCAGAACTACCATCCATATCATAACTAATGTGTCTCTCAACACTTAAGCTATCACAAGCCTTTAAGAACTCACAAAAATCCAAAGTACACCACCTCTCTTATACGCGACCTACACAACTCCAAGAGAATGGACCCCCTTCTCTGCAACATAGTCCCTCAAGTTTTCCATCTCCTTCAAAGGATCCAGTGCTTTTGGTTAATAATCTCCCTATCGGGACTCTCAGGACTCTCAGCTATGGACAACTATATCAAAACTTCCATCAATATCATTCCCACAAGCATCCATCCCCTTATGGAATGATCAATAATTATTACAACCATTCATCAATGGGTCTCTTCTTCCTGCCATTCATTTCAATGCTCAGCCCAAGAGCATACAAGTTAGCAATAGTGAGTGAAGAGGAAAGAAGAACAAGGGAACAAGGGAACAAAATGAACCAGGGGAAGAAGATGAACAAAATATAATAATGACCCCCAAACATCACCCAGATCCATCCTCATGCAACCATTCATATCCATGCTCAGACCAAGAACACATGAATTCATCTTGAGTGAAGGAAAGGAAGAAGAAGAAGAACCAGGGAGAAGAAGCGCTCAAAACAACCCCCAAAAGATGTTTATATAATCACAAGAACCAAGAACAACATGGATGTAACAGACCTGAATCCATAATACTCTTTTAAGGGGTGAAGTATCATAAATTTGTTTTTCCTTAACTAACTCATCTCGAATCATCTCTCTGAGATGATTCATTCTCTTCTACTTACGCTTATCTTTCTAACGACTGCTATCGGATTCTAAACTAACCCTTGTCTTATCTCTTACAACTTCATCTCGTTAGTATCTCCTCTTGGTTCCTACCTCTCGTAGGGAAGGTCCATGCATCAACCAATTTGACTACTCCCTTAACCCTCCTTTGACACATAGGATAGCAGGGAATTTGGAGTTTGACGCTTTGGCATTGAATCTCTCCTTGCTATCTGGGACTGATACCTCCTTAATTCTCTAACTTTCGAAGTCCCAAAAGCTTTCCATGTGGTTATGGCCTTCAGACCTTTTTGGTCTCTCTAAATTCCACACCCAAAATCCTTGGAAGTCTCGAAGTCCCCGACTCCTGGGGTCCCAGTCACTTCACCAACCACGTTGTCTAGGTGCACACGTGCCAGGAAATGACACATAGGAGGGGTCATGGTGACACGTGTTACGTTCCAATTATCCTATAGGGTATGGGATACACACAAATCTAGGTAACACGTGGTATGTCAAGCTGGGGTCCATGTCACCCTGGATGATGTCACTACACCACGTCACTTTGGACTGAAAGCCTCCTAACATTCCTTAGATCTCATGGTCTATATCCGGCCACATAGATTTATATATCTACATCCCTTGATACCTCAGGGATGTGGCATTCGAGAGCTTTACAATGCAAACTCCTATTTTCTCCTGAAGTGCCCAATATCCGAATTAAAGGGTCCAGTGCCACGCATCCCTGGTATATCAATGGCTAGGAAAGAAACTGAAGGATCCCTCGATCTACGGTTCTAGGTTATTCATGGCTTTGGCCTTTAAGGTTTTGGATCCTGGTTTAGTTGGTAATATAGGTTCACCTAACCACCCGGGGAACCACCTAATGTTGGTCAACCTTACGGGTAACCGAGTCTCCCGGTTGCCTTCAGCTCGTATAAGGCTGGTATGGTTAGTCATACTCTGAAGTCCCAGACATTCGAAGATCTGAATCTAGGAGGACTTAGATTCCTTAGGATTAGCCTAAGGTTCCTAGGTATTGATCATATCAGTCCTCTCGAACGGATATCGCCTTCTCGTCTTCCAAATGAAGAGATCTCCCCTTTCAAGGCTTGAACTTTGCTATCCTTCCTGATATTTATCATGAAATGGTTAAGGACTTGGGCATGGAATACTGATCGCACGACAAGGAGTCTGAAATAGGTATCCTATTCATACGGACAGGTTCAAATTGACACGATATCTTCTATCTTGGTTGTCTTACAAGATTATGTCGCAAGAAGCCTCAGGAGATAAGTTAGGCATACAAACTATCATTCATAAGCGTAATTTCACAAGGAGATGAAGTCATACACATGTCATAACCATTCCACACAGAAACTGTTTATAGATACACATATATACATAAACCCATGCATTCATCCATTATTTCAGTTCAATACATAAAGTAGGAAAATACTTATCAGAACCAAATAATGTGAAGCGACTGCTGAAAGGGGTGCCCATTTCCTCAAAACCATAGGCTCAATCACTCCTAATAGATTTACCACTAGCCACCCCCGAGCTAGACCACGATGCTCTAAGATATAATCCTTTCTTCCAGCTCATTGACAGTAGGGACGTAGGTTACTTTCCTCCTCTCGTAGGATCTTGTCAATGATTTACACAATACCAGGCAAGGAGGATCGCTTAAGTACTCACTCAGTCACTCATCGGCCTCATTTATCAACTTGTATCACTACCCTGCTAGCCATTTTCTGCGACCAGAACACACTCATTTTCTAGTTCTTCCTTGAACGGGAGGGCTTAGTCTCTCGTCTCTGCAATCTTTGCAGGTCTTCCTCTACCCATCACACCTTCCTTTCTTTCCTTTCTCAGAAAGATTCTGTGTGGCTCGAATTCCTAGTCTGTGGTCAGGTTTGAAATCCTTAAAGATGGGTGCTCTACCCCATCCCCTCATTAACTCTTGAGGAGGTCTTCCCACCTACCAACCTGACTATAATTCATTCCTGGGTCAGAGGATTGTTCTAGTCATGAGTAATTAAATCCAGTAAGGTACTGGTTTGGTGGAGGTTAACGGAACCATTCCTAGTCCCCTTCACCATTTCTTCCATACCATTCATGGTCTCTCTTAGTACACCCCTCTTCCAACAATCATGGAACACTTATCCATTTTCTAGTAAATAACAAAATTTACATTCATTGGCCTTTTATACAAAGGTCCATCAAATCAAAAATTCACACATATTGAGTTTTCCATACCAATATAGTATATTTACAAACTGATGGAAATGGGTTGTTACATTGGCCTTCCCCAAGAATCCCATGTAACCACTTTTCTCCATAAAATCAATTATTGTACATTAAAAATAATAATAATAAATTTTAGCCCCTCAAGCCCCCTATCTCTTTTGTCCTTGTCTGTCTTGCATCCAACGGTGTATTTTATTAATGTATATGAAGTATTACATTTCCTAGGCACTCTAGCCCCTTTTTGACTTTACCGTCTCACAAACCCAAGTCACAATTATATAAGACATTATAGTTCATAAGGGTTAAAACTGGGATGTTACACAACTAGTTTTAAAAAATGCATTGGTGCAATTAACAGATGTGCACTAGAACACATATTAAATGATTTTTCATTTCCAAGCATTTCCTTTGATGCCCCATATCTAGTGCTCTAGTATTTACAACACCCCGTTAAACAAAATGGCAATGCTTCAATAAAACATTCACACTTGTGCGTTCCTAGTAACAAATTGCACCACTTCATTTTCAATGAATCAATATAACAGAGTGATGTCCATTCTAACAGAAACTACATGCTCGTACGTTAAACTATATGATACACTACTAAATTATAGCATACTAGTAATTTCATTTAGTGAAATCACATAGTTGTGAACACATTTCATAAATAAATGGGTCGGTGGTGGGTTTATGTCAACCAAATGCACCATTGTGCCATGTCATTTCGGTGGACACTTGGTAAATGGTGCTCTCAACAATAGAAAACAATGTTAAGCAAAAGGTTTCTTTGCTAATAGCATGGTAGCACCAGTTTGCTTATATTAACACATCACATTTCATACGTTGATAAAGAACAATTTCACCTATCGGTCCACCTAGATCCAAACAATGGACGATTAATGTAAAGAGGACAACATCAGACTGAATTTTCACAAATTATTAGCACAATGTGTCTTATGATAAACACCACTAATATTCTAGGAAGTGATCCAATTTAGATAAATGTACCATTGCATTATATTAATCGATCACACAACCAAGTTTTTGAGAAAAAAAAAATCTTTTGTGGTGCGTCAAATAACTAAAATGAATTGGTGATGTGTACCAAAACAAAACGATCAAAATACATAATAATTTACCATATCGATATGTTTTATGGGATGCTCCATAATCGGTGTGTTATAACACAAATGAATTGGTATCAATGCATACAAATCTGAAATGGATCATTGGTGCATTATGTTAAACGAAACACAATGATGTGGTTAAGTGTGTTGCAATGGGAAAATAGTTTAAAAACTATCATTTTGGTGTGTCTTTTAAAACTTGCACATTATTGGTGAGTGAAGAAAATTCAATGCACCAATTAAAAGTGTCTTGTGCTCAATCTAACATAAATATTCGATGCGTTTAATATAACCAATCATATCGTGTGGTTTAACGTTAACCAACTCTATTACAATTGTGCGTTCTGTAGAACCAATCACCCCATGGTATTCACTTCATATGTGAAATTGTATTGACGTTCATTTTGTGTGACAACCCTTAACCAATGCGTTGTATATCAAAACCACTATAGATATCAATGCTCGACTAATAATGATGCACCCATGCATTATATTCAACAAACCTTTGTTTAGTTCCTTATGTTTGATAGGGATCAATGGACATAGTGTGCATGTTTTTGTTAATCTAGTACCAGTTATGTTTTCACTTTTGTTTTCAAAACGAAAACTAATTTCAGTTCTTGATAAATACAAATTACTTATATATGTTTTTGTTTTATATTTTAAATTCATTTTATCTATATATATGTGCCCAGAAAGGATTTTATGTCAATAAGATACATCGACGATGCCGAGTGTAGTAGAATTAGTAGAAGCAATTACAACCAAAAGAAAAATAATTTAATTAACAAACTACATATGCAAAACACCACAATTAAATTTTGTGGAGTTTTCTCTTTGCGGAGGCAAAAACATAGGTCACTCTTTGGTGCCTCTCATAATTTAGTGCATGGACTCAATCGTCTAGGAATTCCTTAGTGCTCTGCCTCACATCTCCTCCTCAACGGGTTACTCCATTTTCTCGAAGATATCGTCATCATCATTCTTGTAGCCATAATACGAACTAACATTAATTTGCTTGTAGATATCATACCTACACCTCCTGTTTTTCCCCTCGAGGGGGCTTATAGAATAGCTCTTTGAGGATGGAGAGGAATTTTGTAGCTCTGAAGTGTCTTTAACCAGGTCCCTTGTCTGTGGAACTAGGCACACAAAAAGTCTTCCCTTCTAAATCAATCATCTTGGCTTGTATTTTGACAAAATTAGGACTACCAAGCTCTATGATCGAAGCTTCCTAGTGACCCTTTGCCATGTTTAACAAGAAAATACCTTGGTGGATTTCTTAATTATAACACTATGTCAACCTCAATAATGACCTAATCTCCATATTGTATATTTAGTAGAAGTTAAGAAGCACATTTGGAAAAACAATCAATGATCCATAAGCTTTGTCAACATTCTTTATCATTAAATACTAAGCATTTCCTTGGATTCAACCTGCTCCTCCATGAGATCCTAACCCATGTACTTAATAAGAATCTCATAATGTTACTTCTTCTCCACAACCATGCACTCTATCACTTTCTAATCCATAAAGGGAACATGAGAAACAAACTGTCACTCTCTTTGCTATTGGTTTTCCTTGTCTTTATCTCCCATTTATTTCTCCACATCCTCATATTCCTCCAATAGGAATATATTTAAGGTAATTACATCCCCACTCTTGATCATCAACTGGACTTGTCTCTAGATAGATTCAATCCTCTACCACTCCCCTAGTGCTTTCACCCACATATCCTTCTTTGCAGGTCACTTGAATTTCTCTAAGATATTGTTCTCGTCATCCCTTTTTCCATAATAATTGATGTCAATTCACTTGTATATAACATACATATACCTCCTCTTATTCACCTCATGGCGCTTATCTAATATCTCCGAGGAGTAATTTCCCAACTACAGTTGTACAATTGGTTGCTAGAATATTTTCACATTCCATTTTCCAAGAATCAATTGTACAAGTGTGGTTTGGAAATTCCTCCCCAACATAAAAGAGATATTCTATAAGCCCCCCGACGTAGACAAGAGGAGGTATAGTTATGTGATTTACAAGTGAATTGAGTCGTGTTATTATGGTGACAGGGATGTCAATAAAAGTATCTTGGAAAAGTCAAGTGACCGACGGAGGAGTAGATATGGGCCATAGTGTCGAGGGACTGGGAGAGGATCAAGTCTATCTATAGGGAGGCTAGGTTGACGATCAAGAAAGGAAAGGTTGTCTCCATTAATCTAATCCTATTCGTGGAATATGAAGATGTGGGTGAAGAAATGGAAGAGTAGGAAAAGGGAAACCAATAACATAGAGAGAGAGAGAGTTTGTTTCCCATGTGCCCCTTCTGGATGAGAAAGCGATTGAGCACATGGTTATGGAGAAGAAGAAACATGATTTGATTCTTATTAAGTACATTGGTGAGGATCTCATTTAGGATTAGGCCGAGGCCAAGGCAATGGTTAATATTTAGTGATAAGGCATGCTCACAAAGCTTATGGATCATCGATTTTTTCCAAATGTGCTTATTAAATTCTATTAAATATATAATATGGATCCTAGGTCATTCTTCATATTGACATAGTGTTATAATTAAGACATCCACTAGGGTCCTTTAATGATGAATAGGTCAAAGGGCCACTGGGAATCTCTGATCATAGAGCTTGACAGTCCTAATTATGCCAAAGTAGGGGCAAAGATGACGAAATTGGAAGGGAACAAAGTTTATGTGCCTGGTTCCATTGACAAGGGTTGTGGTTATAGATACTTCAGGGATATGAAATTCCTTCCCATCCTAAAAGAGTTCTTTGATAAGTCCCCTTGAGGTGAGGAAGAGGAGGTGTAGGTATGAAATTTACAAGTGAATTTATGCCAATTCATATTATGTCTACAAGAATGATGAGGATGATATCTTGGAGAAATTGACTAGCCTACAGAGGAGGAGATGCAAGGTAGAGAACCGAGGAAGTGACATAGGATCAATTCCATGCACTAAATTATGAGAGGCACCAAAGAGTGATTCCCTCCGCAAAGAACAGCCTATTACAACTTTAATTGTGGAAGTTTGTATACATACTTTGTCAATTAAATCATTTCTCAATGCATTTTTACGTAACAACCACTCTAGAACGATTTCAATCACACTATGGTTATTTTTACTTATGATGTGGTGAATGCTTGAGGCATTCTTGGTATGGTTGGTCTGGTACTTCGATATGGTATGTGTTGGTTGGTTGGCTAAGTGAGGAGCACTTTTATAACTAGTACATCATATGACATGGCTATTATAAGTCATATCTTTGAGTTGCTTGTACATGGTTGAGGGATGTTCATGTTCTATGGTGATGTATACATGAGGAACATGCATTGGTTCTTTGATATGATTCATCGATGACATGGTACATATATGAACTTGGTTGTTAGTATGTTATATGGTACATGATTGATGCCTCATATGGTATATGGTTGTGATACATTTATTGGCATATGGTTTGTGGTACATGGTATGGTACATGTGTTGATGTACATGGTTGATGTGCATGGTTGGAACATGATTGGTACAAATTGATGTGCATGTACATGGTTGGTACATGGTTGATGATAAAGGTTTGGTGCATGGTTGATGCACTTGTTGTGGTACATAGTTGATGGTACAAGTTGATTCATAGTTGATGCATGGTACAGGTTGGTAATTGATTGAGACATTTATGATGTGAAGGTATGTGGTGATATTCATGCAAGCTTGGTAGAGGCATGTGTTAGTGATGTTGGGAATATGGTTTGAGATATGATATTTTTGATATTGGCATGAGTTGCATGAAGATGAGAGTGGATATGATTTCGTGGATACAGAGGTGATTGGTTGGAGAGGTTGGTCAGTGACAGGTTGACTATTTATGGGTTGATGTCACAATGACAACGACAGTGATATTGGAAGTGATAGTGGTAGTGATAGTTGGTATCCACTTATATTTCATGATGAAAATATGGGGCAAGGAAATAGGGTTGTATCATCCTTCTGGTTGGAGCTGGAGAATCATGGAGTTGGAGATTCCTTTGGTTTGGAGCCTGAGAACTAGGCAGTTGGAGCCTCCTTCCAGTTGGAGCCGAAGAACTTACGAGGTTGTATCCTCTTTTTGTTTGGAGCTAGAGAATTCAGGTAGTTGTAGATTCCTTGAGGTTGGAGCCTGAGAATAGGTGGTTGGAGCCTCCTTCCAGTTTCATCTCGATAATTTGGAAGTCAGTTCTTCCTATGAATTAATTCTTGATATATATATAAGAAATACTTATGTGGTTTTCTTCCATTTCAGTTTCCACATAAAATTTGGTGTACTGTTCTCTTGATGTGATGTTGGTTATGTTTACATGCTTATGATATATATATTAGATGCATGCATAGATGATACATTGATGATAAAATATTGGACATTGTTGGTAAAGTTAAATAATATATATTGTGGTTAAAAGTGGTATAATTGATCATTACTGATTCACCCCCCACTCTCAATAATCCAAAAAAAAGTTCAACATGAAGTATAAGTTCAAAAAAAATGTTTAAAAATAGATAGCGTTGATAGTCTCTTTATGTAAAAAGACAAAAATTGAGACAAAGTGAAGTAATAAACCCATGTTGAATTCCAAGCCTAGTTTGAAGCAAGTAAATATCATGTTTAGTTAAATCCAAGTTATATTAGTCAAAATCATTAAGAGTGCCAAAGTTAGGTTGAAAGTGGTAGTTAATTCTTCTCAAAGTTAATTCAAGTTTTGTCATGTAATGAACATACATTAAAGAAAGTTGTTGATAACTTGGTTGTCATTGATGCCAACCTTTGAGGAATCCCCCATGGTGTGGTTTTGGTACCCAAAGTTGGTTGAGGAATATGGACATGAAGGACAGAGTAAATCAAGGAAATACCCTCATACATGGATAATACTCCTTGTATCATTTTAATGGTTACTTCTTATAATGATATGGTGTATGCTTGAGGCATACTTGGTATGGTTGGTTTGGTATTCAGATATGGTATATCTTGGTTTCTTGGTTGAGTAAGGAGCACTCTTATATCTGGTTCAACATATGATATGGTTCTTATAGTTCGTATATTTGAGTTGATTGTACATGGTTGAGGAATATTCATTTTGTATTGTGTAATATGTATGAGGGACATGTATTGGTCCTTTGAGATAATTCATTGATGATATGGTACATATCTGAATATGGTTGATGGTATAGTATATGGTATGGGTTACACATGGTTGATGCTCTAGTTCATGATTCATTATTTCTTATTGATGTATATTTAGTTCATGGTTGATGCATAAGATAGTATGTATGTGGGTACACAATTGATGCATGGTATGGTACATGTGTTAGTTGATAAATGAGTAGATACAGGTTGATGAGACAGTGACAGAGAAAATGGAAGAGATAGGGGTGATAGTGACAGAGTGACAGAGACAATGGAAGTGATAGTGATAGAGTGTAAGAGACAGTGGCAGTGACAGAGGCAGAGTTTTTAGTAGTGACAATTGGTCTACACTTATAATTCAGGGCGATAGGACAGGGTAAGGATAGGTGGTTGTAGCTAGCTTCTAGTTGTAGCTAGAGAACTCAGAGGGTTGTAACCTCCTTCTGGTTGGAGCTAGAGAATTCTAGGAGTTGTAGATTCCTTCAGATTGGATCTTGATAATAGGGGGTTGGAGCCTCCTTCCAGTTGTATCTAGAGAATCAAGAAGTTGGTGCTTCCAATGAATGTATTCTTTTGCTATATAAGAAAATAATTACGTGGTTTTTT
>SNQJ01S0051082.1:44309-59609 GCA_010110895.2 Picea sitchensis
ATATGGTTGTGATACATTTATTGGCATATGGTTTGTGGTACATGGTATGGTACATGTGTTGATGTACATGGTTGATGTGCATGGTTGGAACATGATTGGTACAAATTGATGTGCATGTACATGGTTGGTACATGGTTGATGATAAAGGTTTGGTGCATGGTTGATGCACTTGTTGTGGTACATAGTTGATGGTACAAGTTGATTCATAGTTGATGCATGGTACAGGTTGGTAATTGATTGAGACATTTATGATGTGAAGGTATGTGGTGATATTCATGCAAGCTTGGTAGAGGCATGTGTTAGTGATGTTGGGAATATGGTTTGAGATATGATATTTTTGATATTGGCATGAGTTGCATGAAGATGAGAGTGGATATGATTTCGTGGATACAGAGGTGATTGGTTGGAGAGGTTGGTCAGTGACAGGTTGACTATTTATGGGTTGATGTCACAATGACAACGACAGTGATATTGGAAGTGATAGTGGTAGTGATAGTTGGTATCCACTTATATTTCATGATGAAAATATGGGGCAAGGAAATAGGGTTGTATCATCCTTCTGGTTGGAGCTGGAGAATCATGGAGTTGGAGATTCCTTTGGTTTGGAGCCTGAGAACTAGGCAGTTGGAGCCTCCTTCCAGTTGGAGCCGAAGAACTTACGAGGTTGTATCCTCTTTTTGTTTGGAGCTAGAGAATTCAGGTAGTTGTAGATTCCTTGAGGTTGGAGCCTGAGAATAGGTGGTTGGAGCCTCCTTCCAGTTTCATCTCGATAATTTGGAAGTCAGTTCTTCCTATGAATTAATTCTTGATATATATATAAGAAATACTTATGTGGTTTTCTTCCATTTCAGTTTCCACATAAAATTTGGTGTACTGTTCTCTTGATGTGATGTTGGTTATGTTTACATGCTTATGATATATATATTAGATGCATGCATAGATGATACATTGATGATAAAATATTGGACATTGTTGGTAAAGTTAAATAATATATATTGTGGTTAAAAGTGGTATAATTGATCATTACTGATTCACCCCCCACTCTCAATAATCCAAAAAAAAGTTCAACATGAAGTATAAGTTCAAAAAAAATGTTTAAAAATAGATAGCGTTGATAGTCTCTTTATGTAAAAAGACAAAAATTGAGACAAAGTGAAGTAATAAACCCATGTTGAATTCCAAGCCTAGTTTGAAGCAAGTAAATATCATGTTTAGTTAAATCCAAGTTATATTAGTCAAAATCATTAAGAGTGCCAAAGTTAGGTTGAAAGTGGTAGTTAATTCTTCTCAAAGTTAATTCAAGTTTTGTCATGTAATGAACATACATTAAAGAAAGTTGTTGATAACTTGGTTGTCATTGATGCCAACCTTTGAGGAATCCCCCATGGTGTGGTTTTGGTACCCAAAGTTGGTTGAGGAATATGGACATGAAGGACAGAGTAAATCAAGGAAATACCCTCATACATGGATAATACTCCTTGTATCATTTTAATGGTTACTTCTTATAATGATATGGTGTATGCTTGAGGCATACTTGGTATGGTTGGTTTGGTATTCAGATATGGTATATCTTGGTTTCTTGGTTGAGTAAGGAGCACTCTTATATCTGGTTCAACATATGATATGGTTCTTATAGTTCGTATATTTGAGTTGATTGTACATGGTTGAGGAATATTCATTTTGTATTGTGTAATATGTATGAGGGACATGTATTGGTCCTTTGAGATAATTCATTGATGATATGGTACATATCTGAATATGGTTGATGGTATAGTATATGGTATGGGTTACACATGGTTGATGCTCTAGTTCATGATTCATTATTTCTTATTGATGTATATTTAGTTCATGGTTGATGCATAAGATAGTATGTATGTGGGTACACAATTGATGCATGGTATGGTACATGTGTTAGTTGATAAATGAGTAGATACAGGTTGATGAGACAGTGACAGAGAAAATGGAAGAGATAGGGGTGATAGTGACAGAGTGACAGAGACAATGGAAGTGATAGTGATAGAGTGTAAGAGACAGTGGCAGTGACAGAGGCAGAGTTTTTAGTAGTGACAATTGGTCTACACTTATAATTCAGGGCGATAGGACAGGGTAAGGATAGGTGGTTGTAGCTAGCTTCTAGTTGTAGCTAGAGAACTCAGAGGGTTGTAACCTCCTTCTGGTTGGAGCTAGAGAATTCTAGGAGTTGTAGATTCCTTCAGATTGGATCTTGATAATAGGGGGTTGGAGCCTCCTTCCAGTTGTATCTAGAGAATCAAGAAGTTGGTGCTTCCAATGAATGTATTCTTTTGCTATATAAGAAAATAATTACGTGGTTTTTTCCCATTTGGGTTTCCACGTAAATTATAATGTATTGTGTATCTATTGTGATGTGATGTTGTTTATGATTACACTTGTGATGATATATTGAATGCTAATGATAAACTGATAAATATTGTTTAAGAATAAATTATGGTTAAAAGTACTAAAATTGCTCATTACTGATTCACCCCCCTCTCAGTAATCTAACAATTGGTATGAGAGTAGGTACTTTAAAAAGTAGTCTAATCACTGGAAGGAGATCATGGATTACACTAAGATTGGGGTACCACAGTTTGATGGAGGGAACTATGCCTTTTGGAAGAGATGAATGAAAATATATGTGCAGGAACAAGGATTTTATGTGTGGCTAGCAACAATAGATGGGTACAAAGCACCAGTGACTCCCCCAACAGATAAGGATGGAAACACAATTTAATATAATGATGCAAGAGCCAAAAAATCCATATTAAATGGTTTGACAAAATCAATATACACCAAGGTTTTCAACTATGAATCCACAAAACAAATATGGGACAAATTGAAGAATATCCATGAAGGAGATGACAAAGTCAAGGAAGCTAAACTTCAAACCTTTAGAGCCAAGTTTGAAAAAAATTAATATGAATGAATATGAAAACATAGTATCTTACTTTCTAAGATTCGATGAAATAGTAGACAATATCAAAATTTTGGGAGATGAGATGAAGGAACATGTTGTTGTTAAGAAGGCATTAAGATCTCTACCAATTATATTTGACTGAAATATTTCAGCTCTAGAACAAAGAGTGGACCTAGCTACAATGACTATGGACGAGTTACATGGGATGTTGACTCCGTATGAGATGAGGATAGATAAATATAATCCATCCACAAAGGAAGTGACATTCAAGGCATCCAAGAAGACAAATAAGAAAGATAAACAAAAATCAAAGTCATATTGTAGCTACAATGATGATTCATAGAAAGATGAAGAGATGGATTACTTCATCAGAAGGATGAAAAGAGGAACTGACAAATACAAAGGTATGATTCCATTAAAGTGTTTTAATTGTGATGGTATTGGTAATTTTTCTAATAAATGTCCCTAAAAGAAAAATAAAGGTAATGAAGATGGTGACTCTAAAAAGAAAAAGCAGATCCAAAAGGGTAGAAGAAGCAAAAAGAATTTTTTAAAGAAAAGTCTTTGCACTAAGGAAGACAGTTCCTCATTAGAAAAAGATGAGGTGAGCGATAGCGATACAGAAGGAGTACTATTCATGGTAATATAATACTCTATTGAAGAAGGCTCTGAAGAAGAATGCGAAGCGACATAAGTTATAGGGAAGAATTGATGTGTGTCATAGAATCTCTAAAGAGAGAAAAGAAGAAAAATAAGTCACTCCAGGAAGAAATAAAGAAGAAAGAAGATTCTTAGAACTCCAAACAATCCAAGAAGACGATCATGAAGATAAAAATCTAGGTAGAAGAAAACAAGAAGATTGAAGAAGCACTCAGAGGGTAATTAGATGAAAAGGACAGGATCATTGAAGGGTTAGAAGAAGATATAGTCACTCTAAGAAATATATTCAGAAGAAGGACATGCAACAAAACAACACCACGATATTGGATAATATCATTAACAATCAAAGACCTTACTATGAAAGATTTGGATTAGGATACAATCAGACAAAGATAGAGAAAGGCTCAAGATTTAGAACAATAGATCAAGAATAAGAACTGAGAACCTATATAGAAGTCATCATAGGTCCTTCCAAGAAATAAGAAAAAAGGAAGACTCAAGAGGAATATTACAGAGACATTGCACCACCTAGAAAATTCAGAAGTCAGTATAAGAAACAGCCAACTATAGAAAGACCTCAATAAGAAGAAGGATTTAGAAGAGCAACACCATTCAAAATATCACCCACTCCTAGGTATTAAACCATTTTTCTTGGTTCATGTTATTCATGTTATAATTTTGAGCACAAAGATGTGAATTGCAGAGCCAATACCAAGAACAAAAGCATCGATGAAGGATATACAAGAAATAGGTATCCTAGAAGATCTCATGAAGCACATAATAGAAACTAAAACATATTTGGATCATTGAGTGACGTGGAAGAATGCTAAAAATTAAACAAATTTGGACACATGACTAAAGATTATAGACTTACTGTTCCTCCAAGGAAACCAAAGAAGAATATCGACAATCATAAGTAGGAACATCATAGGATGTGGATAAGAAAGTAGGATCAGTTCAACATTGAAGAATGCAGTCTTTCTCTACAAGATCAACACAAGAAATGTGGATGGTATGTTGACCATGGATTCTCAAAGCATATGATAGGTGACAAAGAAAATTTTATGACATTGAAGAAGGAAGGAGATGGATCAATTTCATTTGGGAATGACAACTCAACGAGAATTATTGGAAAAGGAATAGTCAATCTCAAAAGTAAGGATACCACGAAAAAAAAAAATTATTTGTAGAAGACATGAAACACATTCTTCTAAGTGTAATTCAAATGTGTGATCAAGGACACGTACTTGTGTTTGACTCAAAGAAGTGCAAGATAAGGAAAGAAGAATCAAGCAAGTTAGTGGCTACAATTGTAAGAACTCTGAGCAACATATATGTTCTAAATGAAATAGGAAAGGAAATATGTTTCTTAGGAAAGGACGATGAAAGTTGTCTCTTGCACAGAAGAATGCGTCACATAAATTTTGATAATCTTTTCAAAGTCATAAAAAATGAAGCAGTAAGAGAAATGCTTAAGATGTCGAAGCCAATAAACATTATATGCAAGCATTCTATACAGGGAAAACAAACCAAGACAAAGTTCAATTCTAAGTCATATTTCACAACAAAACCATTGGAGATTGTACATATTGATCTAGTTGGAATAAAAAGAATGAATGGATTGAAAGGTGAACAATATTTCATGCTACTGGTAGATGAATACATAAGAATGACTGCAGTTTTCTTTCTAAATAAGAATTCATAGGCATTCGAAAACTTCAAAACATAAAAAGAGATGCTTTAAACTGAGACAGAGTTGAAAATCAAGTGTCTAAGATAAAACAATGAAGGATAATTTACATCAAAGGAATTCATGGAATTTTGCAGCGAGCATGCGAGTAAGAGGCAATTCTCAATAGCCATGAGACCTCATAAAAATGGATTTGTCAAAAGGAAGAAAAAAAAATACAATAAATGGCTAGAATAATGTTAATGTATTCCAAGTTAACATATGTATTGTGGGTACAAGAATTGCATACAATAGTTCACATCTAGAAGAGAGGGATTCTTAGAAATAATAGTGATAAGACTCCATACGAGCTATGGAAAGGAAGTCCAACAAATGTGAAGCACTTCATAGTATTCAGAAGCAAATGATACATCAAAAGATGGAGGCATTGAAAAATTTGATTCTTGAGTTCACAAAGGCATACTAGTTGGGTACTCAAACAAAAGGAAAATATACAAATGATTCAATATAAGACTCAATAGAATATTAGAAAGAATCAATGTGATGATTGATGAGACAGATGGATGAAAAATAAAATAAAGTAGCAAGTATTTAGTGGAACAGGATTACGAAGAAGATTTGAAAGAAGAAGAAGTAGATGAAGAATCAAATGAAGAAGAAGAGAAGAAAGAAGAAGAGAATGAAAAACAATATATTCAAGTACCTCCAAAGACAACCAACAAACAAGTGTAAATAAGTCATCCATCAAAAAAAATTATTAGGAATAAAGATGTAGGAGTTGAAACCACAATAAGAATCCACTCACCTGAACAACAACATGTAATATCCCTGACCATCAACCCACTTTCCAGGTAATTCGACTACGCAGAAACAATCTCATACTTATGAAGTATGCATTTAAATGAACTTAAATGGCTTAACAAAGTAAACATATAATTCCTTCTAACATATAGAATTAATGGGATCAACAGTAAATATCATCGCAACGAAATACATGATAATATTGCAAGCATCACAGACATGCACTTTAATTGAAACTAAAGACATGCATATACTGATCTTTGAAACATTAGTAGCTCCACCAACCACGTGTAGACCTTCCACGAACCTCCTAGCCTTAGACCACGCTACTCATCATGCTCAGTAGTGGGTCAACCCCAAGTTGTGCGAAAAGGTGCGAAATGTTGTGTCCTCGGGAGGAGGCGGCTCCTCCTGGACTGGTGTGAGGTCTAGTTGCATAGCATTCTTCATCTCTAATGGCATGTGATCTTCCTTTTAGACGTCCTTCGGGGATGATGGAAGCCTCTGGTCCTCACAGTTTTCATCTGCGTGAACCAAATTTTCCAGTGGCAACACTGGTACCGAGGTTGTTGCTGCTTGGGATGTTGCTAATTGGGCAGCCTCTGGTGCGAGGAGAGGAGCACATTGTAATGTGGAGAGACACTGCAGGAGTCGAGAGGCTTTGTCATCCAAGCTATGTAGGCAGAACCGGAGGTCGTCCATGTCCCGACGTAGGTTGAATATGAGGCTCTGCACTAGTGCAAGGCCTGTTTTCCACTCGCATTCTGGGTCAACGTTGGAACCCACTCGAGATTGGGGTTGCCATAATGAATTTTGACTGGCTTTCAAACCATCCATATGAAGTTGGGTGTCGTGAAGTTGGTCCTGAAGCGATTGGGTGGCCGGAGAGTTTGGAGGGGCCAAAGGGCCTGGGTGTGAAACAAATGCGGAATTGGCTAAAGGTTCTAGGTTGTTGTTCAGTGAGGCCCCTGAGAAGTCCAACTCCTCCATTCTGTTGGAAAGGGACGTAGGAAGGGAAGGAGAGATGTGGAAATTTGATTCAACTGCTCCAGGGAGGAAGACAAGGTGGCCGAAGAGGAGGAGGATAACATGGAGGGAGCAGGCAGGGTCGGTTTGGCTGGCAGGTTGGTAGGCCTTTGGAATTCCTTCGTAGTCGGGGCATCTCCGGGACAGTGGGAGAGAGAAAATGTGGCAGGAACAGAGCAGGGCAGGATGAATGCAGATCAGGGAAAGGTTGGGCAAGAAGCTGAGCTCTGAGAAGAAAACACAGAAAAGAATGAGCCATCTGGACCCGCTGGAGCAATTGAAATAGGCCAGGCAGCTGGTGAGGTTCCATAAATGGCTGCATGCATAGAGTAAAGGCGCAGCGAGGGTGTTGGTCCATCGAAAGGACGTGAAGGTAGAGCAAGGTGCACTGAGAGTAATGGTGCCATGCCTCGAGCGAGATGAACTTGAACTGATTAGGAAGTTGGGAGTGAGTGGCACATGGTTGTCACATCATCAAGTCCATGGAGTATCGATCCTAGCTGCTTCGCTCGACACGTGTCCCTTACTAGCAACCCATCCACGGGAAAGGGAATAAATGCGAAGGAGTACAAACATGTGGGAAGGAAGATAAAGTACATGGGTATGTGGGCAAAAAATCGGGGAAAATAGTGGTAATGTGGGTTACATAGGTTTCTTGACAAAAAACAACAAAACAAATTAGCATTCCTACACATAATAGAAATTGAAATATATGAAATGAAATGTTCCTGAATAGCATAATTTATACATACAAAATATGTAATTTTACAAGGCGAAGTCCTAATTCAATAGTTAGCGAGCTTTTGGATGGCGACTTCTCGGGATGTTTCTGTTCTTCCATGCCCTACAAAAAGCACGGATAGTTCTGTGATTTACAAATTGACAATCAGAGTTGCAGACTATTAGAATCTTAAGGGAATGGTGTCCAAAAAATTTAGCATTTCCGAAGTACTATTCTTTAGATATGCTTTGCATACGGTCATCGAAAAAATACACAAAAATAGTAGTAACGCGCTGGTGCGCTGAAATTCGGGCTTTGCTATTATGTGGCCTACAAATTGCACCTAGAGTTCTATGACATACAATTTGACAATTGGATTTGTGGACTATTTGATATTTAAGGGCGTATGTATGTTACAAAGAAGAGATGCTAGATACCAAATATGTAATTTGATTAAGTAGATATATAGACCATTGTGGCTGTCGGGTTGGTAGGCTGAAAATTGTCCTCCCATAGGTTCGTGGACAAAAGCATAAAAGGACTACCAATACCGAATTAGTTTTCTTTAAAACAAAGGCACGTGAGCTTCATTCCGGGTTGTCAGGGTGGTGGGCTGAAAATTGGGCTACTATTGTTCCATCGCCTACAAATAGCACCAAGATTTCCGCGAAATACAAATTGAGAAGCGATTTTGTGGACTATTTGAACTTTTGGATTGCGGGTTCTCGGGCTGTCAGGCTGAAAATTGGTTTTATGTTGTTTCATGGCCTACAAATAGCACTGAGAGTTCCATGATATACAAATTTACAAGCGGTCTTGCAGACTATTTGAAATTTTGGATCGCGGGTTCTTGGGCTAGGGGGATGAAAATTTGCCTTTTGTTGTTCTGTGGCCTACAAAAATCAAATATGTAATTTGATGAAGTAGATATATAGAGCATGCACGAAAGATTCATTCCGGGTTGTCGGGATTGCTGGCTGAAAATTGGGCTTCTGTTGTTTCGTGGCCTACAAATACCACCGAGAGTTCTGCGACATACAAATTGACATGATTCTTTGAGGACTAGAATTTTTGAATGGCGGGTTCTTAGTCTGGTGGGCTGAAAATTGGGCTTATGTTGTTTCGTGGCCTACAAATAGTCCATAGAGTTCCGCGATATACAAATTGACAAACGGACTTGTGGACTATTTGAAATAGAAGGCACTTGTGTCGAACAAGTTTAGCATTCCCGAATTAGTTTTCCTTTTTACATATGCTGCTGGAGTAAAAAATAAATAAATAGTACTGACGTTTGTTACATATGTTGGTGGAGAAAAGTATGAAACAAATATGATTCCCAAATTATTTCTCTTTAAAAAAATGGCTTCTTGACTTAAGCATTTTTTGGATCGCGGGTTCTCGGGCTGGGGACCTGAAAAATGCGCTTCTATTCTTTCGTGTCCTACAAATAGCACCAGCAATTCCGTGATATAAAAATTGAGAATCGGACTTGCGGAGTATTTGAATTTTAAGGAGCTCATGTCCCAAAAATTCAACATTTGCGAATTAGTTTTCTTTACATAGGTTTTACATACGCTAGTGGAAAAGAGGGCAAAAAGTATAGCTCCAGTGTCTGTTACATAGGTAGGTGGGCAGAAACACGATTCCCGAATTATTTTTCTTTAAAACAGGGGCTCCTCGACACAAGAAATTGAAATTTATGAAATTATAGGTTCCTGCAGACCATAACATATACATATAAAATACGTAATTTTTTAAAGTAGACATTTACTTTTATAGATATGAAATATGTACTTTCATAAAGTATGGGGATGGGATTTTGTAGAACAACGATGGAGCCCTCCTTCCATGTCCTACAAAGAGCAGGCAGAGATACGCGGTGTACAAATTGAGAAGTGGGTTTGCGGACTATTGTAATTTTAAGGGCCTTTGTGACAAACATTGTGCAGGACATGTTGCAAAGATGCAAGAAATGACAATCTCTTTACGTTTGAGTAGAAAGAAAGTAGTGAACACAATTTTACGACATTTATATAAAGAAATATATATATATATATATATATATAAGTGAAATCCAATATCTAAAATTTGAGTAAGTGATTTATGTCACAGTCCATTTTGAAAATGAAAAATCTAGGAACACATAAAAGTAGGAGGAAAACTAACCTTCCCGAATTAGAGCATAGACAAAACCCTCATTCCATACTTAGCCAGTTTTTGGATCACGGGTTCTCGGGCTGGGGACCTGAAAATTTGGTTTTTGTTGTTCCATGAGCTTCAAATAGCACCGAGAGTTCTGTGATGTACAAATTTATAATGGGACCTGTGGACTATTTGAATTTCAAGGGGCTCATGTCCCAAAAATTTAACATGCAGGAATTACTTTTCTTTACATAGGTTTTACACACGGTGGTGGGCAAATGTACAAAAAATATAGTACCAATGTTTGTTACATAGGGTGGTGGACAGGAGGACCAAATAAATATCATTCCCGAATTAGTTTTCTTTAAAACAGGGGCTCATGGATACAAGAAATTAGAATGTATCAAATTATAGGTTCTTGGAGAGCATAAATTGTACATAGCAAAAACGTAATTTTTTAAAGTAGATATTTACTTTTATACATATGAAATATGTACTTTTATAGAGAGTGTACGGAGACCTCATTCTATATAGTGTGATGGAGCCTAGATTACATACTTGGGCAGTTTTTGGAGCGTGGGTTGTCGAGCTGGCGGGCTGAAAATTGGAAAAAAATTAAACATGTTACATATTCCTGGAAATTTAAAGAAACATATATATGTGTGAAATATGATATGTCGAATTTGAGTGAGTGATTTATGTTATACTTTATTTTGAAAAAGAAAAAAAAAAGAGTAGAGATAAAATAAACAAAATGACTTCACATTCAACATAGTTGAAGATAAAAAAATCTAGGAAGACATAAATATATAAGGAGACAAAAAAATAGTTTTATTTGGAATATATGGAAAAAATAATAGTTTTTTACATATCCCGAGAATGTAAATGCATTTTTCATATAGACTAGGATTGGGGCTCCCTCGGACCATAACAGAAATATGTACAAGAAATAGGAGTGTGGAAAGAAGTTGGACATGATAGAATGTAATACCTGAAAAGTAGAAATGGGAAGATCAGTTTTTGCCTATAGATTTCTACTCGGAAAAGGAATAACTGGATTGATAAAAAAAGTACTATCACTATACACTTACAGGGATGGTACGTATAAGTAATTTTTGTGTTTGGTTGGTCATGCCTTTCCCTGTTGGTTTTTGTGGGTAGCCTGCTTCAATAATTGGATTGATACACAGACGATTTATGCATTTTCCTATTGGATTTTGTGGCTGATCCACTTCAAGTTCTCTTCAATATAGCTTCTCAACGGGGCAACGTTGATGTCATTGCGGATTCGAATGTTGAAAAATTCATTTTCTAATTCTCTTAGATCAATTGAAAGTTTACACGGACCTTCATGAATGTCTCCATTCTGTAGTGAATACCCAACTAGCCAGTTGTCCACCTCTTCTTCATCATATTCAACAATTCTGTAAAACAATTCTAAAGACAAGGCCTTCAAATTATCAACTTGTTGATCAAAATCTTGCTTGGTTAACGTCAGTGAGTTGAGGATTAAGCTGGGGTCCTGGAAGCTATTTGTCTTTCCTGCTAAGTATATTTTGGTAAGCTTTGTGAATAATGTTTCGTTCTTTGATATTTCTTACTCACAGGATTGCACGATTAGGTACAAGTTCTTCACCTTCTGTTTCTAGCATGCTTCTAATTAAGTGAGCCTTTTTTTGGACGAGAGATCATGTTGTCTTCTTCTTGTCTCTAGCATGTTGTTGACATAAAAGGAGAAAGGGATGATTGAGTGCACATAGAAAGTTTATTCATTATTTAAATCTGTCTGCAAATGTAGGAGAAAGTTATGTGCCATGTTCCCTAGGGAATCCATATTCTATGATGTTTCCCAGGACTTGGCAATCAATTCTATTATTTTGTTGATATTTTTCTCCACATATCCTCTACAGGATGCGAGGAAGTTGGAGGACCCTTTTAGATTTTTTGCAGGGGTGCATGTAGTCGCGGGCATGGATATTTTTAAGGAACTACCAAGCAACGACATAGGAAACAAATCTTCCTCTAATTCCTTAATCTGGTTCTTTAGTCTGGCATTTTTGGCTTCAATGACTCCAATGGAATCATGAAGAGCATATCTGGTTTCCCTGTGAAATTTAGATATTTTGGATGCATGCATATTGGCAAGGTCAAGTTCTGAACGATGTTTTCTTTTCTTATTTTTTACATCTTTTTTTTCAATGATTAATTTTTTTTATTCGGTTTCAAAAATAACGCTCTGGAATACGAAGGATTCATCTTCGTCAAAAATTTCGATACCAACTATGTCCACTGAGTAGGCATGGTGAATTGTGTGTGTGGGATGATCAAAGTTGTAGAATATGCTTTCCAGATCAACGTCAAGATCCATGTTTTGATGGTAAATTTCGGGTTGCTCTTCCTCGCCTACAATTTTTTTTCTGTTCTTCTGCAAGGGAAGCTCTTGAGGAAGATGTTCACTATATCTCAACAAAAATGTCATGGAGCTACTGGAAGTAGTTTATCAAAAGGTTGGCTATCTCTAGACGCTGCTTGAAATGAAGAAATGGAGGGGACAATATAACCCCCGCAAACATTGCTTCAATCCATGCGAATGGGAAATCTCCTCATTAATGACAATATCTATGCGTGTTGTATGGTGACCTGTTAGAAGTAAAGCGTAGTTATTGCAAACTTAGAACTGCGAAGGTGAGGGTTACGACGAAGACCATTTAAGGATAGGAGGTTTCGTGAACGAACCAAGATGGCGGCGTGCGAATGACATTGCATGGTATTTCAAATTAAGACTGAGAAGAGATTGGAGGTTTCGTGAAGGAAGCAAGCTAGCGGCATGTGAATGAAATTCCATGGCATTTGAAATTAAAACTGGGAAGGGAGAAGAAAATGCTTCGCAAAAATTGCATTAATGGAAAAACTTGTCAAGCCTTGCGTGCATCAATGACATCTTAGATGGTAGTTGCACGATGATCTGTTAGCATTAAAGATTTAGAAAGAAGACACACACACACACACACACACACATACATATATATATAAACAATATTTTTTATCATGCACACATGCGAAGGTAACGGCCACAGGGAAGAGAAAGCAAGGAAGGAATGACCAAGTCTGAAAGTGCATGGTTCGTGATCGTGGGTTCTCATGCTGGCGGGTAAAAAATGATGCTCTATTGTTTGGTGCCTTGCAAATATCTTATGATAATAAATTGAGAAGTGAATTTGCGAGGTGACCAGCTCAACATTCTATTCCAGGGCTGGTGGGCTCCCACAAACAAGCAATACATATTGGTGGGCTGTACATTGGGTCAATTTCCGCCATATAGAAATTGGGTTCTCGAGCTAGCGGGTTCAAAATTGTCTAAGCAATGCAAAGGGCTCTGTCTGACTCCCACTGCACATTTCATAATTCATGTGCAACACCAAGTCTGTGATTACCAGATCAGTGTGTGTAGAAATGAGGAAAAAGTAAATATGTGCCTTTATAAAGTATGGACATGATATTTTATAGATCGTGTACCGATATCTCATTCCATACTTGCGGGTTATCAGATGGGAGGGGCAAAAAAATAGGCCTCTATTGTTCTGTGTTTTACAAATAGCACATACAGTTCCGTGATATAGAAATTGACAAGTGGACTTGCCGGGTGGCTGAGAATTTATAGAGCATGTACAGTTTATGCATCGTATGTTGTCGTGTTGGCGGGGTTAGAAACAGGTCTCTATTGTTCAGTGCCCTACAAATTGCTTATGATGCATAGATCCCTTATTCCATACTTGGCCACTTATTTCGATCGTGCACTTGCGAGCTGCACACTGTGCCTCTAATGTTCCATGTCCTGCAAATAACAATTATAGTTGGGCGATATATATATTAAAAAATGGACTTATGGGCTGGATGTCTCAACATTGCAGTTCTGTTGGATGGCAGACGTGCAGTGTAGTGGCTTCTCGACGCAAAAAAGAAGCAAAAAAAAAAAAAAAAAACATACCTACAAACAAGTTTGACAAATTCAGAGAAAGTAAAGGAAAAATTGTTTACTATGGAACACAGGCAGAAAAACAATCCACCTTTGCGTTGATTTGTGTACATCTCTGGGTAGGAGTTCTTTGCTCCTTCTAGTTTTCCTTTCTGTTTCTATCAACAAAAGTACAAAACAAAAGGGATATGAACATAAGCTCGGATGTTAAGAAAAAGGCAACTACTATGTACATATACAAAAAAAAAATGAATAAGATGAATAGAGTCACAAATAGTTTTTTTTAAGGATGTGCCTTATTTTTTCTTTTTCTGCACAATGTATATTTTATAATTAGAGTATAAGACCATCTGTATGCTCACCAAAATGCTATGTGTAGAAATCATGGATATAGATATGCTTCGAAACATAGAAATACGAGTCTACAATAAGTTTGATGTATATGTCATAATTCAAGTGCAATACCAATTGTATCGTGATCAGACCAATATGTGTCTAAGACAAACATATTGTATTGAGAGATGGGCACATTGGACTAGACATGGTCAATAAGTGTGGTTTTTTGATGGCCTGTGTTGTTCAGAAGAAAGAGCAGACTGTATTTGCACATGTAGTTTTGCAATTCTTTTGATCTGCCAGTATTTTGTAGCATGTCAATATTGAAGTCTCCTACAAGTACAATGGATTCGTTCAGATGGAAATGTTCCAATGCATTGGAAATAACATTTACTATGTTGGATAATGTTGCATGGGGAGTAGTGTACAGATTTAGTATTGCAACTTATGTTCCATGGGGAAAAAAATTGGCAAGCACCAGTTCAACATTCTTTTCTTCAATATGTATGTGGTCCAAAATTGGTACATGTTTTTTCACCAGTATAATCACCCCATGTGTAATGTAACTTGATATGCAATTGTGATTTGGGAATTTTTTGTTTTGCATGCATAATGCCATGTGCGTTTCCTGCAAGCACAAAATATCAGATTGCATTAAATCATAGTCATTCAGTATATCATCCATGTGTACATTTAAGTTGTGTGTGTTAAACGAGAGAATTGATATAGATGAATTTGTTTGCATGGATTGGTAATCATAATGTAGTTTCCATTTTGCGGTGGTACTGAGTCATTCCATCTCAATATCAACTTTATTTTTCACTTTGAAGTTATCTTTTGTCAGAGGACTTAGTAAATACAAGGATTCTATGCTTTTGACATGGGACAATGATGTGTATACAAGTCCATGTATCTGAATTCCAGCAGGCTGAAATGCAACATTATCAAGTGTTAGTCCTTGTGATCTGTGGACTGTACGTGCACATGCAAGTTTAATTAGAAACTGTTTGTGA
>SNQJ01S0051082.1:65935-90678 GCA_010110895.2 Picea sitchensis
GTATTGCAAGGCATCTGTACAATAAACATTTAAGAATGGAAAAGATCTTAGGTAAACAGTTAAGATAGTAAGGACCATCAAAGGGTGTAGGCATGTGCAAGCATTTAGAAAATATGCAGTGTGGCAGGACTGTTCTCTCGAAGAACGCAACAAAAAATAAAAAATCAGAGATAGCAATATCGTGGATATGTATTCAACCCAGCAGAAAATGCTAAGGGGAAACATTCGAACTAATGCTAGCATTAATCCACATTCCACGAATGCATAAAAAAATTTATGATTCAAAAATACCATATACTACCAAATACTTTGGAAATGCAAACATGTTTTACATTGGGAATAGCGAAGGCGACAATAAGACCTTGAATATGTTGTCCAATTAGATCTTGACAAACATGATACTTTTTACTATATAAAAATCGATATTTTCACTTCCCTTGTTTCAACAATAGACAATAGCGAAATATTTCTGGTCAACACACAAGCTAATGCCAGGTCAACCATTTAAAATAAATGGAAACTTATAAAACTAGATTTTTATAATTAAAATTCTTATTAATTAAATTTATTTTTATTTTTATTTTAACAATTTGAGTTGACTTAAAATGAATCCAATTTCATAAAATCAAAGTTTTATAATTAAATTTTCATTAATCAAGTGAAATTTTAACTTTAAACAAAATTCTTAAAGGATTTGCGGAAAAAAAAATGAAATGCAAAATAAACTAGTTTATCCAATATTTAACTTACTATGTTTCATCTTTAGAAAGAAAAACTTAGATATGAAGGGCGTGCTATGAAGGTTAGGTAAACCTAAAATGAGAAAATATTCATGATTTCTCTCATTTATATAAAAAAAAAAAAAAAAATTAAAGGCATTTTGTGTTAGACGAGTTCCATTATGAACATTATGAGTACAAATCCTGCAATATGCATTTTGTTCTTCAAACTTTTAATGTTGGAATAATAATTTTGATAAGTCAAATTATTGTTTATATAATAATAACAATAATCTAATTTTAAGATCAATTTATTTTTTAAGATGTAAATATTCATAGTTTATCATAATAGAAGTTGGATTTAAACTTATGTTAAAATTTTGAAAGGTTACCAAGGTTTCTAGTGGATACTCTAATTTTTTTAAGTAGGTTTGAATGGTAAAAAAAATTCAAGTGGGGGATAGAAAAAATAAATTGAAGGGAAAAGAAATCCCTAGAAATGAATTTAAAAATAAAATAATAAGAATAAGAATAAGAAATTAATTGAGATTAGAGGGACTTAGTGAAATGAGTCAAAATAGTATAACAATTAAGTTACTTTAAATGTTAAATTAAAGTTAATACAAATGACAATAAATACATTTAAGGGAAAATAAAGTATACATACCCTACCTACTTTTGGATTTGAACTTGTCACCTATTAGGAGGAAAAGCATGTTCTTAACCATTAGGCCCACTCAGACTATATAATTATGAAAGTCTTCATTCTATGATATTAATGAATGCTATGTTAGTAATTTCCAAAATGAGAGAACTTTGAGCTACTTGTCAAAGACTTCATTAGTTTGAATATTACTAATACTTATAATATGGGTGCTCTAACCTAAACTCCTTATTTCAGGGTATTTAGGAGAATTAGTCAATGATGTCTATGGTCATGTTCTTTTGATAAGGTCCATTAGGTAGTTAATGCATACTTACTAAATGTAAAATGGTCATTTTTTTTAATAACACACATTAGGTGGTGGGTACTTATTAATGTTTGGAACACAAGGAGTTGGGGTTTGGTAGTGAGAAACTCTTTATAAAGGTAAAACCCTATGTAATGTTTGGAAAAATATTTTGATTATATCAATACACAGGTTTATATTATAGGTTTAATATCATTGTTTCTCCTATTTCAGTTTTCTGCAACTTATTAGATATTGCTCATAATTTACTATTATATTGATTCAATACACTACAAGTAGTATCATATCTCTTTCATTCCACTGTGTGCACAAATTTTGGAATTTTTATTTTCCTAGAGACATGTTCCAACATCTTTAAACAAAAATACATTTCATTCAATAGGTAAAAAATTGGATGAGAAGCATACACACAAGAAATATAAGTGGAGTCACCTGGTTGGGAAACCTTCCTTGTACAACTTTATGGGTACTTTTGGCTATTAACACATTATCTAGTATCTACATATAAATTCAATCCTCCACATACCTTCAAGTGTATCAAAAGCACCCTAGGTACACTTACCCTCCGTACATAAATAAATTGACTAAACTTTTTCTATAGTAAGTGACTTAGAATAATACTTGGAGAGATCACTCTACATACTAGGGAATCAAGTAGTATGGATTAAGTGTACAATCTATCCTTGTTATTTAGCACCATGAAAGACCCTACTTAGTATTATTTTTGGAAACACTTGGGTATATTAGAGAGATATAGTGATTAATACTAATTTTCCCTTAGGGCCTTGCAAACCCTAGCATTCCTACAACATGCAATGGAAAAACATCTCCTAGAATATCAAGAATTTTGAAATTCTATTAATAAAATAATACTCAAATAGGAGTAATACTCTTACTAGAGTAAAAAGATAAGGATTCCTTACAAAATATTTATTGCATTAGTATACCTCTCCAATAACCTTTCTAGTGGGGCCTCCCATATAATTATGGGAGACCTGTCCCGAAAGGCTCCCTATCAGACACTAATTAAAATGATTTAACTCTTTGGTAACCTTTCTAGTGGACCCAAGGATCCCATTATGACCACTAGAAACATGACCATGGATAATATGACCACCCAATTGGAAACCTAGGTAACTTTTATGAAAGGTCGATAATATGGACAACATGGAAGATGAAATATGTAGGCTTGTAGTTACAATCCTACTATGATATAATAAATATTTATTGGTAGAGTAGGAAAATGGTGAATCTTCCAATGGAGAAAAGAATCACACAAGATCTCCCTTATTGGATATGAATACCATACATAAAAAAAAAATCCTAAAGTAAATATGAACAAGTTTGATGGTACCTAACTAATAGGATGGATTACCAAAATAGAACATTACTTCTCCCTTCAATGTTTAATGATGACCTAGTAAAACTTTGGCTGGGTGTCTTATACTTGGATTGATATCATTGGAAATTTATGAAATATCATAAGACATTATATGGTGGGTACATTTATTAGAGCTATTATGTGAAGGCCATCTATACTCACATTGAAATAGATACTCCTTTTTTGGGTAACTTACCAAGTTAGACAAAGTAACTATAGTCGAAATTGTTATAGAGGGCATGATTGATTTTTTTTAAAGAATGATGTATCAATGGCTCAAAGGAGGAGATTAGAGTATAAGTCACAATGGATCACCAAACTACTTTTTTGGAGTCATGTTAGTGGGGTAGAGAAAAACAAGGGGTGGTAATTGCACCTACCGAATGACCAAATTTGTTTCCTTTCCCATGTCCCTCCTCTATACCTATGACCACTCCATAAAAATAACATCCCTTAAGGTTCCAAAAGTGAACCTCTACATAGGAAATCAAAGGTTAAATTCTCGAAATTTTCTATCATTGTGATGAATATTTGGTCAAAGCACATAGATATAAGAAACTTAAATTATTTATCACTAATATGGTGCAACCCATCACATAGAAGGAAAAATTAGAAGAAGTTATGTGAGTTATAGATCTAGTAAAGTCCATTTCCTTCTACTAAATAAATTACCAAGGAGCCTCCTTAATCTTATGAGGAACCCCAAATTCACCCCCATGCCTTATCAAAAATTTCAACTCCAATGACCCTAAAGTTTGTTGGTTACATCAATCATATAAAGGTGGTTGTATTAATTGACAATTACAACACACATAATTGTATTCATCATCAAGTTAATAAAGTAACCCTTTATTATGTTCATGTGTTGCACCAACTAGGATATTCCTTTTCATCTTTGCAGTACCCCATCCACATTTTAGAACTCGATTAATGATCTTTTTCACTCCTTCCTGTGAAACTTTTTTCTTATCTTATTTGATGACATCTTGATTTATATAAAGACTTGGGAGGCACATCTAAAGCATGGTAATAAATCCCTAGAGAAACTCCACAATATCCATTTCTTCTCTAAATGTTCCAAATGCACTTTTGGCTCTACTGAAGTGAATACTTGGATCACACATTTAGTAGGATAGGGGTTTGAGGTCCAATCCCAAGAAAATTGAGCCTATGAAATATTGATTGTTCCCTAAGACTCTAAAATGCTTACTTGGTTCCACAAGACTTACTAGCTACTACAAGAAGTTTGTGAAAATTTGTGGCTAAACAATATCCTTATTAAACACCCTACTAAAGATTAATTCATTTTGTCTGTAATGATGTAGTATCGTAGGACTTTCATGCTTTAAAGGAAGTCATGTATGCTACTCCAGTCTTAGCAGTGCTTAATTTCACTACAACATTCATCATAGATTGTGATTCCTTCAAAAGAGGTATGGGGTAGTGTTGATGCAAGAGGGGAACCCATTGGAATTTAACAATAAATAATTTTGTGATTGAAAAATGGGAAATTTCACCTATTATAAGTACATGGTGGTCATACATGTTACCAGTACATGGTGCCCATATCTCATTAGAAGTTTCTTCAAGATCATGATGGACCATCATAACTTTGAGTACTTTTTGGAACCATGGTTGAAATTACCAAAGAAACATAAGTGGGTGAATAAGATGTTAGTTTATGATTATACCATAATATACAATAAGGGTAAAGAGAATTTGGTTGCCAATGCTTTGTCTAAGAAATATGAGTAAGGGTCCCTCTTTTTCTTATCTTTATCAATAATTTATTGGCTTGAAGAGGATAGAATGGTTGGCTAATGACATAGTGGATCAACTCATACAACAAATCATAGAAGACCGCAACCCCTACCAACTATACTTGGCAATAGAACAACTTGTTTTTAAAAGAGCATTTATTTGGTACATAATTATGCTTTAAAATATTAGGTGTTAGTGGAACTCCATTCATCTCTTACTATAGGTCACTCTGATTTTTGGAAAACATAGAAATGATCTAAGAACTCTTTATTTTGGGAAGGAATGAAAAAGGGAATCTATACTTTATAGATACATGTGACATATGCCAAATAAAAAGGGTGAAACAATGAATACCCTTGAGTCAATGTAGATTCTACCAATCCCATGGGGTGTTCAGTTAGTGAGCTTGTGACATAATGTGTGCATTTGTGGGATATTAAATGATACCCATATTTTCACTAGATATTGATAAATAACTCCCAAAATCATTTTGTTTTACCTCCATCCCAATACATATTTCCACTAAAAATTATCCCCTATTTTTACTAGATATCCCTTTTTATACCCAACAATACCCCACAACCCACCCCCGCCTCCTCCCACAATACATACAATACATTGAATTTATGTTACACAATTGTAAACCCCCCTTTATTGATGAATTAGATAATATATTGGTCAACAAGGTGAATCCCCCGTGACCAAACCCTGCCACTATATAGGTTGAGCTTTCCATGTATTTTATAGTAGGCCTCCTAAAGATAAAAACAAATCTATCATCAATATGGTAGTTGACCATATTTGTAAATATGCACACTTTTGTTCCTTACAACACCTATTTACACCATGAACATTTTCTTGAGTCTTCATGAANTTCCATGTATTTTATAGTAGGCCTCCTAAAGATAAAAACAAATCTATCATCAATATGGTAGTTGACCATATTTGTAAATATGCACACTTTTGTTCCTTACAACACCTATTTACACCATGAACATTTTCTTGAGTCTTCATGAAGTAGATCTTTATATTTCATGGCATGCATGATTCCCTTATGATAGATTGTGATCCCAGTTTCACTAGTAAATTCCGTTAGGAGTTGTTTAAACTTAAAGGAACACACTTGAAAATGATAATGGATTATAATACACCAAAATATGGTCTGACAAAGGTGGTCTTCAAGTTCCTAGAAAAATATTTGTGATGTTTTCCATTAGACTAACAACATTTATGTTCTTACTCTTTACCCCTTGTTGAATGGTGGTATGATATCGCTTATCAAGGTGTTCTCAAAATGTCCATATGAATCTATATATGGACAAAAACCTCCCTAAATGGATTTTTATTTACCAAACATATCAAAGGTTTAGAAAATGGATGACACACTTAAACCCAAAGTTTCCTTTCTCAATACACTTAAGAAAAAAAAAATATGGCTCAAAATTGAATGAAGCAATAGATAAGTCAGCATTGTATTGAGTATTATTTTGAATAATGGGATTAAGTGTTTCTTTATCTCTATCCGTACAAACATAACTTTGTCAAATAAAAAGTCCAATAGAATCTAATGCCAATTTTTTATGGACCATATCATATCCTAGAACACATTGGATAAGTTTCCTACAAAGTGTCTCTTCCCACCCACTCCAAGATCAATGTAGTCTTTCATTTTTCTAGTGAAGAAGGTCATGGGGTTGAATTTGAAAGTTTAGGAAAACCTTCTTGAAATTCATAAATAATGTTTGATTTGGTTATAGTTGGAGACAATATTGGATGCAACAAAGTGTCGACTATGATAGTGAACTATTTGGGAAGTCCTAATACAATGGAAGGATATGCAAGTTGAAGACAACACTTGTGAACCAGTAGCTATTTTACAATATTTTATGCACCTATAGAATTAAGGATATTTATATTTTTGAAGAGGGAGGGAATGATAAGGCCCTACCATAACCTTCCTTACTTTAGGGTACTTAGGAATTAGTCAGTTAATGTATGAAGCCATATTATTTGCATAAATCTTATTAGATAGTTAGTGGATAGTTATTCAATGAAAAATTGATAGCTTTATTAAATAAGACCCACTAGGTGTTTGGTACTCGCTAATTATGGGAGTCGAGAAGCTAGGGGTTGTTAGTGAGAAATTATTTATAGAGGTATAAGACTATGTAACACTTTGTGAAGTACTGACATTGTATTGGGGATTTTCTCAATTGGAGGGTGCCCCTAGAATAGGCCTATGAACATTGATTTCTCTTTTTGGATTATGAATATTAGGGATATATACACTAGGTGGTTGGTGCTCTTTCCAAAAAGAGATGGTGGTCACAATATCTATTCCTAAGATGAAATCAAGTAATAATGTGAAGGTCATTATTTCCTCCTAGACTTGATATAAAGGGATATAAAGTATAACTAGGACATTGAAAAAGGGATGGAAACGGATCAATAATATAAGAATATAAATTTTCACAAATGGAGATAGTTAAGATGAAGGCAATGTTGGACAATTGGTTGTCATTTATGTTTTTGGACAGTTGATTTTCATTGATGTCAACAAGTAGTGGTTTTCACTGATATCAACAGATGTGATTGGTCTATTTGGAGAAGTCTTCAAAGTGGTACATGATATGGTATATGGTTGATGCATGGTATGGTACAAGTTGATCTACATGGTTTATGCACATTGTATGGTACAGGTTGAGGTACATGGTTGATGTACATGGCAGTTGTACATGGTTGATATACATGGTATGGTACATGTTTTAGTACATGGTTGATGTACATGGTATGGTGATGGTTTTGGTATCCATATGAGTGGATATGGTTACAGTTGGTTGATGATGGTATATTAGTGACAAAGACAGTGACAATGAAAGTGATATGGATAATGACAAGTTGGATGATTGGTTGATCATCAGTGATAGGTTGGTTGATGTGGTAATGGTGGTCATAGGTTGATGTGACATTGACAGTGACAAGTGGGTTGATGTATCAAAGACAATGAAATTTATCGTTTGATCCGTGGTAGTGACAGTGAGTCTACACTTATGTTTTAGGGAAACAGAATGGGGAAACGAAAGGGGGTTGTATCCTCCTTCCCATTGGTGCTATATAATTAAGGGAGTTGGTCCTTCCTTCAGGTTCGGTCCTTTAAATCAATGGATCATATACTCCTTCCTATTGGTGCCATCTAGCTCAGGGAGCTAGTGCTTCCTTCAGGTTGGTGCCTGTAAATGAGGGGGTTTTTGCCTCCTTCCAATTGGTGCTGGAGAATTTTGAAGTTGGTGCTTCCAAATGGTCCTGGAAAATTTTGAAGTTGGTGCTTCCTATGAATGTATTATTGATATATATATATTAGAGATCATTTTGTGGTTTTCTCCCATTTGGGTTTCCAAGTAAATTATGGTGTATTGTGTATCTGATGTTATATTGTTGAATGGTACTGCTTTTGGTTATATGCTCATGATATATTGAATGCCATCATAAATGATATGTTGTTGATGAAGTTGAATATTATATATTGTGATTGAAAGTGGTAAAAAGTGTTCATATTGATTCACCTCCCCCTCTCACTATTCCAACAATTGGTCTCAGAGCATGTCCTTCAATAAAAAAATTTAACCACTAGAAGGTAGATCATGGAGAGAAACAATTTTTATAGGAATGGAATACCACAGTTTGATGGTCAGATTGGTCTGAAGTATGAGATGTGGAGAAAATAATGGAAGTATTCTTACAGGCATAGGGATATGATATTTGGCACTCGACTGTTACAAGATACACTGGTTCAAAGAAACCGAAGACTATAGCCAATAAATCTCATTCTACCGTAGATCCAGAAAATGCCAATCATAATAAAGAAGATGAAGAAGATGTTGAGTTAGTATGGGAAAAAATAATCTCATTAGTTCAGACATATTTATAAGAAGAATATTATGAGAGATACCTAACCAATGCTTTATAAAAACTATTAAAGAAAAAGAGAAAAATAAGTCAGTAGAGGAATAATTGATCAAGATAAAAAGGGAGTCTCAAAATCCTAGCTCTGAAGAAGTACGACATATGACTAGAAACCTAAAAGTCCAATTAGAAGAATCTAGAAGGATTGATGAAGCATGCAAAAGTTCATTGGAAGAAAAGTAATTTTTGGAAGAAAAAATAGTAGCACAAAGAAAGGAAGCAAAGAAGAGATAAATTATTTTGACTAGCCATATCAAAGAAAGATCTGAGGACTCAAATAAACTTGAAGTAGAATTCAATCAATAGGAAAGAATAATTAAAGAAGAAATTTTCTCCTTGAAGACCCAACTTGAAGAATAAAAGAGAAAGGAAGAATTCATGAAGATCCAGACGATGAAGAAAGAATACAAATGTGAGAATCTTGAAGAAGAAGTTTTTACATTAAGAATTAAAGTTTTCAAGAACACTAAAGAGAGAGAAAGATCCACATCATCAGTAAAGAAAGTTGAAAAGAAATGTTAAAGGTTTATAGAAAGAAGGAATAAAGAGAAGACTAAGAGTTATTTAGAAGTCATCAAAGGCCCTACTAAGAAGCAAGAATATGAGCCCTCAAAGAAGAATATTCTAGAAATGAAGAAAAATCAAGAAGAATATTACAAAAGAGACGTATATCAAAGAAGCCCCTCCACTTTCACGTATCAAAGAAGCTTCAATCATTGCGAAGGAAACAAAAAAAGAGAATATTTTGATCATCCAAGGCATGAATTAAGAGGGACTAAATCACAAAGAAGATCATTCGCTCCTAGGTATGAAATTTTGTTTTATGGTCATTTTTTTATTTGTACTAACTTTGGACATAAAACAACATATTGCTTATCTTATGAAAGAAATGGTCAAGAAACAAATGAATATATGCATCCATATAATATTGAATGTTACATATTCCATAACCATGGACATATATCTCATGATTGTAGAACCGTTATGGATACTTCTATGAAAGTTAAAACTGATATCATATATAAGAAGGTTTGGAAAATAAAACAAAAATAGGTAAAGGAAGAATAGTTGAAGAAGGACACATAGAAGTTATACTCTCAGGGTTGGAAATAGTAAGAGGTCAAGAAAAATATACAAGAAAAAATGAAGATGCCAGATATAGGAAGGTTTGGAGAAGAAATGAAAAAAAAAAAAGAATAGAAGAATGAAGACCAGGTCCCAGAGATCGTACTGACACGATTTGCAGTAGTGCGAGATTATGATGAATCCACATGAAAAGAGGAAGAGGTTTGAATTTAGAAAGAGGATGATGATGAATCTGTATATGAAGAGGAAGATTACTATGCATAATAGTAGGTATTTGTTTGAACCATCCGACTTGGAGACTCCCAATAAATATGAATATTGAAGAGGGGGAGTCTAAGCATTAGATCTACATATCAAAGAATTATCTTTCAAGAAATCTGAAGTATCTGAAGTTTTTGTATATGCAGTTTCAGAGTGGCAGAGATTCATTGTATAGAGGATTCTAGGAATTTTTTTCAGATAGGGACATATTCGATACAGATTGTTGTGGACATCTACAGTCTGATTTGAAAATTTGAGAAGACAACTTGAGAAGGTGGAATATGTTGTAATCAATAGATGGGTTAAGTTGAGTAGCAGATTCATGGGAAGTTTGTGACATATGGAAATAGATGGATTAATGAGAGATTTGACATGTATAAATAGATACATGAAAGTGGATGAAATCATAGTAATGATTGGAATCAGTGGAATTAGTGGAATAAGTGGACAAGTGGAATCAGGAAGGTAAGTAGTAAAATGAACAACATAAACTATATCATTAAAAGAAGGTATAGTCATTGATGTGAACTTGACAAGCCATGAAGACTCGAAGTCAAGTAACTTTGAATTATTTTTATATATGTCAGTGAATTACAAGAGGAATCATTGATGGACAAAGAATACCAGAAGAGAGGAAACAAAACATATATAAGAAATCCCACGTTGATCTACACAACATCTTCAATAAAAATCAAGGAAGAGAAACCATTAAAGAAAGAGATCAGAAGCGTGAAGATAGGGGGAAATCATGAAGTCAGAGAGATATTGTTCAGAGAAGGTATACCAACAGAGTGAGTTACCCTTTTTCCCATGATGTCAAGGAGAGAGATAGATAAAGATCAGAAGAGAAATATTAGAAGCATGAAGATAGGGGGAGCAACCCCAATGGGATGTACCCTTTTTCATTGATGTCAAAGGGGGAGAGAAACATGAGGAGAGAAACATCAAAGGAGAATTGGTCACATGTGAATTTTGAGTGTTTCCATCAATGCCAAAGGGGGAGGTTGTTGGACAATTGGATTTTGTAACACCCTCGAACACCCAGGTCGGGCCATGATACTCCATAGAACCACTCATTCTAAGTTCTGATACTAATTTTGTAGCATACCCAAACATAGACCTGCCAAAATATGTGCCACAGAACTCTTGCAAAACATCATACATATAAAACTTAACAGACAAATACGTTATGCTAATACACAGATTAATGTGGAAATAACAATAAGCCTATACATACAACATATACAGGAAAAACTCATAAATATCAGACATGTACAAATATACAACATACAATGAACACATAATTGATACTTATATTTTTATATAAGACCACCAACTGCGTGTAGACCTTCCACAAACCTCCCATCCTTATACAACACTCCTCATCACTCTCAGTAGTGTTTTACCCCCGAGATGGGACTAAACTCCACCCAGGTAAAGGGATTCCTAGGCTAGGCTAAGACAACAGGAAGTTGCAAAGTTAGCATGAAGGATTTTCCTACAAGGAGAAAACCCACACTAACATCCTATAACCTCTCATTACCCGCATGATTGTCCCACCCTAGGAAGTGTGCCTCGTCTCTGCTGAACATTCCTTTGCCAGCCCCACTTCCCTTCTAGGTCTTCAACAACAAGTCGGATAGGAATTCTTAGAGCATTATAGGTGTAGTTGAGCTCCCTCTAGGAAAATCACTTCCCCATCAACCTCTCTCAACTAGAGAGACTTTATCACAGGTCTAACAAATTTATTTTCCTTTCCCAAAAAACTCTCTCACATGGAGATAGTTGCTCACAACCCTAACAACCTACTTATTCAATCCACGAGCCTAACAACCTGCCTCTTCACGTCCGCTCATATTCAACCAACAACATGCTTAGGTGAAGGTAGCAACCGAAAACATGTAAGGACACAGAATATGGCAGCAATCCATGCTCATCCAAGGAATTTTGTTGGAAGCAACAACCAACCGTTAAGGCATAATACAGGTTCAGGAAAAGTACAGTGCATTGTTCTTCATAGGAAAAGTATGAGATATCTCAAAATGTCTGCAGGTTTCAGAGGTGTGTCCATGATCAAAGGTCACCAATGGAGGTAATTACTCTTTGTGTGCATGCGTGTGTGCATGGGAAGCATGGATAGAAGAGAAGAGAACCCCCACCAAAACGAACCAATTTCCCCATGTATGCACCAATATTGACACATGGATTTCTTGGAGCTCATTCCTCTCCACTTGGAGTTCGTTCCTTTTCCCAAAGGAACTTAGGATAACACAATTTATTTCAAAAATCTTAGTCTTTTAGGAAATACATTATAATATTCCCTTAAAGATAAGCCCTCAAGCTTATCCCTTTTTCCTTTCCTCTTAGCCCCTTCCCTTTCCCTACCTAGTGGAGCTTGGTCCCCCATTCTCTTTTATCATGGTCAGTCTACACGAAGCGATGTATTTATATTAATGATATGAGTATTTACATATACAAAAATAGGCTCATTGGCCTTTAGCATCTAGGCTCTCCGACCTAATCATCACATAAGTCTCCTAGCTTATAATCACTTGGCTCACCAGCCTACAAAACATATATAAATTCCCAATTACAATTGGGGCTCGGTCTTGGGATATTACAATCCCCTTCCCTTATTTTTTCACTATCCTCAATGCAACTTGTTTATACATGTACAATTCAAATTCTTCAAAATGTTCCAAGCTTTAGCTATTGGAAGCTTGTTATCCATCTGGTGCTCTACTTTCCAACACCAATTTTGGTATCCATATTGCAGTTGGAAGTCCATTGCTCTATTCCATAGTGTTTCTTCTGGAAATAATTCATCTCATTATTCCAATTGACACACCCTCCTTGTGGCAGCTACCATGCCATAAGCATCCTTGATTTGCCTCTTCCTTTTTTCACTCACCCTTATAGTCTCAAGCATCCCTTCACTGCTACATAATCCTTAAATGATCCATCTTGCCAAGGTTTTCACACACAAGGATACCACTAACCCACTACCAGAAACCCACCAAGGTTCTACAATTATAGGGTTTTAGTGTCCTCAACAATAGTTGTTATTTCCCAGCATTCCAACTTTAATCAATATTATCTCATTTGCATCACACACATGCAGTTATCATGAGACAACATAAACAAATTCATTTAGAACTCAAACTTATTTCATAAGTAATTCAAATTTTCTCCAAAATATGAAATTCTATTTCATAATTTTTCATTGTTGTTGCAATAATACGATGTCATCTTCCTTCTGGTTTTTAGCAAGCACCATGTTGAATACCATTTTTCCTGCAATGCGCCTATCGTGAATTCATCCAACAAATTGTCAGTATTTCCTGTACATCATACTCTCCTTGAAATATGTACAAAAACCTTATGAAATGTTCTTAGAATTTTCTATAACTAACAATTCAATCACAACTACAAAAAAATTTATTAGATAGAATGAATTATCATTTTATGCATACGCCTATTCATAATTAATATCAGTAAGTTCATTACTTATTTTTCTGACCATAAAAATTCCTGTAGTCAATGCTCATGTGACTACTTGACTTGCAACTTTCCTATTGCAATGTCTAATAGCTCCTGAAATGTTCTCATCTCTATGAGTTAGGAACATTTCATCCATTAGTATAATTATTTCCATGCAATAATATATATGCATGCACTCACAAAATTCATTCAACAAATGCATTTAAGTATACAATTCTATCATGTATGAGTGCAACTCTACCACTTACTAGGCATGAGTGCAATTCTCAATGCATATCTATTTGAAGCACCTTTGCATTGATTTTCAGAATGAACTTTATCTAAGTCGTGTATCTCACCATCCATAAATTGGAAATATGGACAATGTATTGACATATTCTCCACACACTTCCCATTGTCTTCTCGAATATTTGCATTCCTTCCTTTTCAACCCAAACACTACACCAATAATATAATTTTGTGGTGGGTATTAGTGTTATAAAAAAGGTTGTAGTCCAAGTTTTATTTAAATTTAGGAATCTCATGGGGTATTTGTGTGGTACATGACCTTTATATATCCATACTTTTCCATATCCAACCATGTCTTGGTCTCATACATGACTACCTTTCCTAGCATCCATTCCTATAACAAGTTATTATCTTTTATTTCTTTGGTTATTACCCCAAAACCAAATTAACAGGACATGCTACTATGTCAGTGTGTACATTCAAAAGATAAGAACCTTTGATAACTATAACATGCCTCTATCGTTTACCACACCTACTGGTATCTTATTCATGTTAATTCATTTAAATAATATCATATTATGTATTATAAAATTCTATTTCATGAAATTCTCACATAAATTCCCCTTTGACAATTATGCAACATAATTTCCAAAGAATTATTTACCTGCATAGTTTCCATTCAATAAATTTGATGTTACCTGATTAGTTGATGACAGTATAAGCTCTCATGCCTCCTTATCAGTCTTATAATCAACATTCCATTTTTCTATTGCTTCCTTCCATATGCAGCAACATCATCAACAACACTTGCAAACATGCAAGAATTATCCCTTTCTGTTTATGGTTTTCCAACAAGCCATAACATAATTGTTGCTACAATAATTGCATCAACCTCTTTCTTCCTGTATAAATTTTCTTTTTTGATCCCAGAAGTCTTCAATTCTTCATGAATTCTTGAATCTTCTTATGCTCTAACTGTAATCACTTTACATACTTATTTATTCCCTAAGTACTTTCTAGCCTAATCACTCTTGGATACCTTTTCATTTTGAGCCAAATACTAATGCTGATATTAACCTTCATCATTCATTTATTTCTCGGGTCCAACTAATCTAACTCATACTTGGACAAATTACAATATGAAACAAGTTGTCTTATAGACTTTGGGTCTTCAACATCGAGTTACCTTTTGGAAGGAACTACTCCATCCCCTTCCTAACTGAATACTTTAGTATTTGAGTTTTTTTCTACCCTTCTCTTCTCTTTTCCAACTAGCGTCAAACTTGACTTGCATAGCCACTCTCTAGAATACTGTAAGGATGCACATATGCGTCCTTCACTAGTTGCATAGAATTAATTAAAAGTACTAAATATTTCTTTTAATTTACCATTGTAATTTCAAGTGATACTTCCACCCCCTCTAAATTTCACTCATGGATCTATGCCACTTCAGATGGATTCTTGTCAGGCACCATCTCTTTTTTCATTCAAAACCATGCGTAGAACCATTTTCTTCTTCATTGTTCCTAATTGATTTCTCTTGAGAAATTCATTTCACTTTTAAGTGATTCATGACTTGATATGTCCATGCTAGTGTGGAAATAATTTCAACACCTTTGGAATGCATCATCAATCCTGTTATATTATTTTTGTCCCTCCTGGAGTGCTTTCATGTATTCCTATTAGCTTGATATCTACCTCATGATATCTTCTTCCATTATCTTAGGATGTTCAAGGACTTGACTCCATCCATGAATCTTTCATTTTCTACTTTGCATACTTGCAACCACATGTTATGTTGATATTAATTTCCAGCATTCCCCTATTACTTGTATCCATCTGATCCAACTCCTACATGACCCAATTATATTTCCAATTATGTTCTCTGAGTAACCTTGGATATTTAACACCAAATTCTTTCTTGAAGCAATTGATTTAGCCTTTTCTTGATTGATTATATCAACACTTGGATTTTCTTGAAGAATTATTACTTTCTTCTGTATTGACCCATCTGGTTTCAATAGGACATGCATAATCAAATTTTATCATGTCATAATGATGCCATTCATATCATTCTTTCCACTATGCACTCTGATAGAAATAATGGGGTTGTTATCTCCAAACTATAGGATTGATATTTGGAGATGTTGTCACTCACTCCATGTATACACTATGTATTTATTTATTAGAAAAATAACATCCTGATATATCGATCTATACATATTAGGTCTTCCCAGTATGTACTTATTTATCTTAACATTATTCAGTCCTGACCTTCCATCCTCTTGTGTAATATTCTTGATGTAACATTATGTCCTCAAGTTCCTATGTTCCTTCTTGATATCACGTCCAAACTCTTTCATATTCCATAAAACCTTCCTTATTCCCATGATTTGCANAACATTATTCAGTCCTGACCTTCCATCCTCTTGTGTAATATTCTTGATGTAACATTATGTCCTCAAGTTCCTATGTTCCTTCTTGATATCACGTCCAAACTCTTTCATATTCCATAAAACCTTCCTTATTCCCATGATTTGCATCTCCATATGAACCTATGGTTCATTCATTATCATGTATTCAAAATGGCTTTCTCCATCTATCATTCACATTTGATGAGAAAGAATTGTCACCTGGAATGTCTTCCCCAAACAAGAATTTCATTAGGGTTTTCCAAGGTGCTTATTGAACCCAAGATATGATCTAATAACTTATTAAAGATCTCAAATGTAACATGAAGAACTTTCTGTGTCCTTCTTTCTTCTATCTATGGACATCTCTAGCACGTTTTTTTTAAATGTAATCACTACATACGAAAAAAGGCATACAACAAATTATGTTAGCTAGAACAATAATATACCATTTTGGTAATAAAGCACAATTTTCCTTTTATGGTCACCAACAATATTATTTCTGAATTCCTATTATATAATATGCTCAATCCTTAATTATGGTTGAATACCTGGAATCCTCTTTCCAAGACCTTTCCATTGACTGCGTGCTTGCTCAATTATGAGTCCTGAGTAGAAAGTTATGGACAATTGATTTTTTTTTTTTTTCTGTGATGTAATTTTTACACAGTTGTTCTCCTTTTTCATAGCCAAATTGGATCTTGGACCCTCAATGGAAGATATCACAAGTTTCACTGGCCTTATTAATTCTTTAGGTTCAGGTTCGAACAAATCAAAACCCCACGGGCTCCATTTCTAAGACCCTTTTCTTCCTTAAAAAAAAAAAAAAAAATNTAAAAAAAAAAAAAATTTGGGCACTGGACCTTTTTCTTTCACCCCCAATAACATGTGACCATGGGCTATGACAAAGTGCTAGATGATAGGTACTTATCCATAGCTTCGAGAATTCGAAGATCTGGAACTTTGGGTATCAGAGGATTCTCCTTCACCATCCAGTATTTCCTCCAAGTGACGAAGTGGAGAATTCCCAGAGGGTACTTCTTTGAAGCTTCAGGCTCCAAAGCTTCGGGCTTCGAAGGTTCGGGGCTTCTGACTATAGAATCCATTATTTTCTCCAAATGTCAAATTGAAAAAGTTCTCCGGAGCTTCACGCTTAAGAGGTTTTAACTTCATCTTATCATGTTTTCCCCGAATTGATGAACTCCCGAAGTCTCTTCAGTATCCACGCACCAAAGGGGTGCTACGTGGAAGAATTAAGGAGATGACATGTATCTCAATCCGATGTATGACACGTTTCATGTTCTAACCGGTACAAATGGCATGTGAAAAACATGAATCAAGTTGACATGTGGTATGTGAAAAGTGATTCCACGTCAACCTAGGTGATGCCATCATGCCGCGTCACATATAGTGCTTCGGGACATCGTAACTCTGGGATTCAAAAGATTTCAAACCATATAACTTTATAACACCCAAACGTCGAACTGGTTAACTTCTAAAATGCTAATTTCTGGAGGTTTATTACTTAAGCGATCTGGAGATTTGTGCTTCAGATAACTTCACAACAAAACACAATAACTCTCCCGAATGTCGAATTACCGATACGATCCACGTCACTTTAGGTGACGTCATCCTGCTGTGTCACTCTAATGCTCTAGGACTTTGGAGAATCACATACCGAAGCACATCAAAACACCCGAACTCTGAAATTTCTGGGTTCACTTAGTTATGATGACAATCAACTAGGTGGTGACAGGTGGTCCCACTGACGAGTGACACATGTTAGGCCACAATTGGTACAAAATATCTTTCAAAGGAATGAAAAAGGATGGTACGTGACAGGCTTAGGGTAGTTCCATGCCACCTTAGGGGACATCATCTTGCCACATCACATTGGCACTACGGAACTTTGGCAGTATAGGCTTCGAGAGATCCCACTCCAACACACACTATAACTCTAGAAAGTCGAATTTTCGAACAATTGTTTCCCAAAGGTTAGGGACTTCAAGGAACTCCTCTCCAAATCATATCAAAACATTCGAAGGACAAATTTTCGAACTCCTATTTCCCAGGCTTCGGGACTTTGGGAGTTCGAGGCTCCGGGACTTCAGAGCTCCAGGATTCATAGGTTTTCGTTGTTGAACTGCACCCAACCCCCGAACTTCCAAATGCCAAAATTTCGAACAAGATGATATGCAGACACGTTTCTCTGATAATGGATGATCTGTATTGGTTCTAGATGTTAGGATTTTGAAGAAAAATCAACTCCGCACAATCTCAAACGGATTTCCCCAAATCGTCGAACTATCGAACCACTTGGGAAATCCAACAGTCTTCTTTCTTCAAAATGATCTACGACATAGATTCACTCTAGGATTTCAGAGCTTTGGGGATTTTGCCTCTTTTACAGCAAAGAACTTAAAACAACCAAAGTGGAAAAGTCCCAAAGGACTTTCGTGCTTAACCACCATGCTCCTTTTTCCATATTTGATGGTTGTGAAGAGTCTTCCTTCTCCCGAACAGATTCAATGGCTCAAATTTAGTTATGTGGCCCATAACCACAGTTATAGTGGTTTCCTTCCTATGTTGGATTTATTGAACAACTAAAATTTCATATCTTTTGAACATAGTCAAGGTGTTCCCTCGGCGCCCTCCTGGCACTCATGAATGCTCTGAAATTCAAATTTTGTCCATTTCGACAACAATTTGTTATGAAATTTTTCTTCGATTTCCACTTATACATCCCATCTACGCTCAGTGTTTTAATATGGATCTTTGATACCATATTGTAACACCCTCGAAAACCCAGGCCAATCCATGCTACACCATAGAACCACTCATTCTAGGTTTTGATACTAATTTTGTAGCATACCTAGCCATAGACCTGCTGGGATATGCCCCACATAACTCTTGGGGAACATCATATATATAAAACTTAACACATAATTACATTTTTATAATACATAGATTAATGCGGAAATAACAGTAAGCCTATAAATATAGCATATACAGGAAAAACTCATAAATATCAGACATGTACAAATATACAGCATGAAATGAACACATAATTGGTACTTATCTTTTTATTGAAGACCACCAATTGTGTGCAGACCTTCCACAAAAATTCCAACCTTAGACCATGTTGCTCATCACTCTCAGTAGTGGGGCACCCCTAGGCTGGGACTAAATTCCACCCGGGTAGAGGGATTCCTAGGCTAGGCTGAGACAACAGGAAGTTGCACAGTCAATAGGAAGGATTTCATCCCAGGAGCCAACCCGCACTAACAACCTACAACCTATCATTCCCCACATGCCTTCCCCACCCTTGGAAGTGTTCCCCTTCTCTTCTCAGCAGTCCTTCAGCTACTCCACTTCCCTTCCAGGGCTTCAGCAACAGGACATATAGGAATTCTCAGAGAACTATAGTTGAAGTTGAGATCCCTCTAGGAAAATCACTTACCCAACAACCTCTCTCACATGGAGAGAGTTTCTCACAGGCATGAAAACCTTATTCTTCTTTCCCAACAAACTCTCTCACTTAGAGAGAGTTTCTCACAGGCCTAACAACTTGCTTCTTCAATCCAGGGGCCTAAGAACCCGCCTCTTCACTCCCACTCCTAGTTAACCAATAACAGGCTTAGGTGAAGGAAGCAACTGAAAATGGGTAAGGATACAGAAGATGGAAGCAAGCCATGCTCATTTAACGAACTATGTTGGAAGAAAAAAACAACTGTTAAGGCATGGTACAAGTTTAGGAAAAGTATAGTGCATTTTGATTCACAGGAAAAGTACGAGATATCTCAAAATGTCTGCAGGTTTCATAGGTATGTCCATGATTATAGGTCAGCAATGGAGGTAATGGATCCCTCTGTTCATGCGTGAGTGCATGGGAAGCCTGGAAATAATGCAAGAGAATCCCCCCAAAATGAACTGATTTTCTCACATATAACTGCATGTGTCAATATTGACACATGGCTCTCTTGGAGGTTGTTCCTCTCCACATGGAGCTCATTCCTCTCCACTTGGAGTTTGTTCCTTTTCCCAAAGGAACTTAGGGTAACATGAGTTATTTCCCAAAACCTTAGTATTTTAGGAAATATATTATAATATTCCCTTAGAGATAAGCCCTCAATCATAGCTCTTTTTCCTAGCTTCTTAGCCCCTTCCCTTTCCCTACCTAGTGGAGCTTAATCCCCCATTCTCTTTTATCATGGTCGGTCTACACGCAACGATGTATTTATATTAATTATATGAGTATTTACATATACAAAAATAGGCTCATTGGCCTTTATCATCTAGACTCTCTGGCCTAATCATCACATAAGCCTCCTAGCTTATAATCACTTGTCTCCCTAGCCTACAAAAAATATTTATATTCCCAATTACAACTAGGGCTCGGTCTTGGGATATTACAGTTGTCATTGATTTCAACAAGCAGTGGTTTTCATTGATGTCAACAGATGTGATGGGTGTATTTGGAGAAGTCTCCAAAGTGATCCCCTTATGGAATAGCTCTAAGCATGGCCCTCACAGGAATATGCTTTGAATATGTCTACAGTAAAATCATAGGTGTGTTTATGAATCCCAAAGTTTTTTGAAGAATAAGGACATGAAGGACAATGTGAATAAATGTACGACACTCATATATGGATAGTCCTCTTCATGTCATTTCCAATGATAGGTGGAAAATCATGTAGGTTCTCACGGTTGAGGATTTATGAGGTTGTGAAGTTGGAATCCCCAAAGATCGGTTAAGAAGTCGTTAATTGGTTACAAGTCATTAATGAAAGAGTAAAGTGGTTGTAACAAGAAAGTTCAAGAATCCCTAAATTTAAAGAGATAGGTTACTTAGGAAAAATATATATACACCTCAAGAAGTCACCCATAATAACATTCACACACACATTCTATTGAATATATTCTATGTGAGTAAGTGATTTATTAGTAACTTTGTGATGGATAAATTTGAAGTACCGAAGGAGAGAGAAGGAGAGAGTTTCAAGATTGCAGGTGTGCAAAGGTTTCTCTGAAGAAATCATAGTTTGGATGACCCCCATGGGTTAGACTACAAGTGTCCTATGAAGCACCCCCGTGGGTTGTCTTAGTCCCATGAGGCCAATATAAAAATTGGGAAAATTATAGTACCAAGTTTCTGAGGATCGAGGAAAGGCTATAGGTCAGTATTACTCTGCATTTGGTCAACTACAGGATCAGAGGTATACTCTTGTGTTAGTTTTGAGGCTTATGCTTATGTTTTTATGATACATGCTTGAGGCATGTCATGGTAGTGATTGTGTCTAATACACATCTGTGATGATATGATACACTGCTAGAGGCACATATTGGATACTTGGCAGATGGTTTGTTGTATGGTATATGCTTGAGCAATATCATGAGTGATATGGCACATGTTTGACGATATCTCTTGGTACATGGTTTACAGATGTTGGCACATGCTTGAGGCACATAGTTTGAGGTACATCTAGGTTACATGTTTATGATGTGATGGTCATGCCTCTGGTATCTTATTGAGGCATTGGTATATGCATGAGGCACATCTTATGTGCATGGTGGTACACGTGAGGTACACCTTGGTGATGTTATGGTACATTGATGAGAAGCACATATTGGTATCTTCGTATTGTGGCTATGTTGGTTATGCTTGACCCACTTGATTGATGATATCTTATGGTGTATGACATGATTAAGACATATCATGAGTGATATGGTATATTGTTCATGCATGAGATGGTATATATTTGATACATGGTCAATGTACATGATATGGTATATGGTTTATGTACGTGATATTGTATATGGTTGATGCATGGTATGGTATAGGTTAATGTACATGGTATGGTACAAGTTGAGGTACATGGTTGATGTACATGGTATGGTACAGGTTTTGGTACATGGGTGATTACATGGTATGGTGATGGTTTTGGTATCCATATGAGCGGGTCTGCTTACAATTGGTTGATGATGGTATTTCGGTGATAGAGACAGTGACGAGGACAGTGACATGTTGGATGATTGGTTGATCATCAGTGAAAGGTTGATTGATGTGACAATGGTAGTCACTGGCTGATGTGATAGTGATAATGACAAGTAGGTTGATGTATCAGATATAGTGGCAGTTACAGGTTGATCAGTGGTAGTGACAGTGACTCTACACTTATATTTCAAGGCGATAGGATGGGGAAAGGAAAAGGGGTGTAGCCTCCTTCCTATTGGTGTTGTAGAATTCAGGGATTTGGTGCTTTCTTCAGGTTGGTGCCTGTAAGTCATGGGTTCGTAGCCTCCTTCTGGTTGGTGCCAGAGAGGTCATGGATTTTGTGCTCCGTTCAGGTTGGTGCTTGTAAATCAGGGAATTGGTGCCTCCTTCCAGTTGGTGTTGGAGAAATTGGAAGTTGGTGCTTCCTATGAATGTATTCTTGATATATATAAGAAAACATTCTGCGATTTTCTCCCATTTTGGTTTCCATGTAAATTATGGTGTATTGTGTATCTGATGTGATATTATTGAATGATACTACTTTTGGTTATATGTTCATGAGATATTGAATGCAGTCATAAGTGATATATTGTTGATAAAGTTGAATATTATATATTGTGATTGAAACTGGTCAAATGTGTTAATACCGATTCACCTCCCCCCTCCTCCTCTCAGTACTCCAACATGTAAGATATTTAAATTATTTATTTTACATGTGATGTTTATAATTAATATTTATTTTTGAAGCATAGATTTGGAAAATAGCTTAGAAGTTTTCCTCTTAATGTGATTTAATGAAATTTGGTTTCACTATGTGATAATTAGCACCAAGAATAACATATGCCCCTTGATGAATGAGGTTAGAAATCCAATTTATTGAAATTTATTAAGCTATTATCATTGGATGTTTTGTTGAGAGAGGTATCTCTCAAGAAAGTCATTAGATCAAGGGAGAAAAAAAACCCACAAACATAGACAAGTTTTGCACATTGTGATATACGGAGTTTATCCTTCGTGATGTTCAAGTAGTCCCATATTTATGAGGAGCGATGCCAAAAATTGCTTACAATCCTGAGCTCAAAAAAGAAATATATGATTCAATCATAACATTTTTTATAGGACACTATGACTATGTACTTTGGGGTAAATTTTATCCATCTCTTTGATATCAAAATCTTCAATATTGTTGATTGTATTGGTCCAGATAACTATAACACTAAATGTTGTTGTTTATAAAAAGTCTTTTTTATTGAGTCAACAAAAAGTGTTTTGAAACCAACACTAACTTAGCCTTGTTTTTTTATATGTCAAGTGGATCTTGTATTGGTTGGTCTGTTGTTTTTGAAGAATGTCTAAAATTGAACGGGAACATTCAATTTAATAGTTAAGTAAAATCCTTTCCAAACCAAAATGGATATACAATGACGAAGAAAAAGTTTCCCTCAAAATAGTTTATGCCATCCGAGACTTCACCATTATATCCTCCTTCAACCATGCCTTGCAAAATCCGACCCCTTGCTCTACATGCTTAGCGAACATGTCATCAATGTAACACTTGAAAAATGGATCATCCTTTTTACATAATTTAATTTGGAATTCCCTTGAATCCTTAAGGGAAAAAGATTGTGTAGACATAATAGTAGAATTTTAATAGGGTTCCATGTATATTCTTTATTTACTTAAATGATATATGGTTTGGATACATCACTGTATATTGTATATATAGTTTGAGTGGGTCTAATAGTTAAGAGTTGTTTTTTTTTTAAATGTTACAAGTTCAAATCCAAAGAGAGGTAGAGTATGTATACCTTTATAAAATTTTAGACAAAATATATCAATATCATATGAATAAAATAAAGTTATAAAAAATGTAAAGATTGTCAAATTTTCACTTAAGAATTTAGCACCTATAACAACCTACTTCATTCACTTATGTTGGATCTACTCTTCATGGAATGTGGTATTGATTTTATGGAATTTCATCCACACTTCATGGATGCACATAAATAAATTCCATCCACACTTCATGGATTCACATAAATAAATATTGGTGGTTGTGATAGATAACTTAAACAAAGGTTGCATGGCAACTTAGTCTCTTCCAAGTATATCTGGAAATGGAGATGATAGTTGGCATCCTATAATTATTGATTATGATGATGCTAACAAATGAACTAGATTCATAGTCTTAAAAGAAATCAACTTCTTTTGAAGTTTTTGTTACTTTAAATGAGAAAAATTAACACAAATAACTACACCATAAAATAATCATTAATTTTAATTTTAAATTAAATCATAAAAATTCATTTTGAAAATGTCAATATAAACCTATAAACCTTTATAAAGTGCCACAAGATGCTGAAACAAGTTCCCATATTTAATCTTCTAATCAATATAATCCAGTTCAATCAAATAGCTGGGTGAAAATCACCAACACATGCTGCCGAAACAGTCATTAATCGAGAT
>SNQJ01S0051082.1:90688-103769 GCA_010110895.2 Picea sitchensis
CTCCATTAAATTTATTATTTAAATAATTTATTTTGTATTCACTTTGAATTATAGTACACTCATCACTTCACTTTATTATTTACCTTCTAAAATGTCCTAAACCACTTTGACTACTTTGACATTTTGGGGTTTCAAGCCAACATATGTGATCTAGGTGGATATCGGTGGCCACCCACCTTTTCCAACTGGCTCAAAACAACTTTCTGGCAATTTTGGCAATTTACTATTTTTAGCAGGTTTTAACTTTTGAAGCCATTTTGAGAGCCCAAATAAAGGTTTTTTCGAGATCGAGGTTCTCAATGATAGTTGAAGGCATGATTGAGCCCCCAAAATTAATCTCCTTGACGATACCTTTCCAACGAGATATCACACGCCTAAAACGAATATCGTATGTAAAAGTTATGACCTTGGGAAGTTGATGTACTCACTTACTCAAACGGGGCCCACATGACTTTTGGCGCTTCATCTCCTAGGGTTAGATTTTTGGATGTCTAGGACTTTTGGCATTCTTGTTTATTGTAAAAATGCCTCTAGAGCCTCATTGTAATCATCTTCTTATGAGTGAGAGTAGCCGTCACATCTCTTCTCAGAGATAAGCTCCCACCATTCTAGCGAGTCTTTCACTTTGTATTTTTACAGTCTCTGTACATTTCTTTCATTAATAGAAATCGTGTATTACTATATATCTGTGTTTATGGTTGCATCTCTGATACATTTTTTTTATATTATTGAATATCTGTGATATCTATGTGCATTTCTTTATTATATCTCCGATCTCATTTTGTGCCGAAAATAATTCGGATCAATATGAGGGTTGTCCAACTTCGTAAGGCTATAACTCTCAAACTGTGAAGAGTTATGTGATGTTCCACATGCCAGTAGAAATAGCATGACATGTACTATCCATATAGAATAGTATTACCTACAAATATATCAAAACTCATACTGTTATCCATTAAACAAACTTGGGTCCATTACCCAAACCTAGGTTCTCCAACTTGGCATGGCCATAACTCTCTAACCGTGAGGAGTTATGTGACGTTCCACATACCACCAGAAATGGTGTGACAAGCACTATGCATCTAGGATAGTTTCACTAAAAAATTCACTATCGTTCATGTCATTATTCCATAATTAAGCATGGGTTTTCTTATTCCACAAAGCATCTTCCCGTGAGGGCTTTCACCATAAGGGGACAACTTTGGAGTTCATCCATCTTTACTTCTTATCAACCATGACAAAACAATAATGAGTCATATTTACATAAAACAAACTTGGGTTCATTACCCAAACCTCCATGCTAGGGGGATTTCTTCAAGGGTTGACATCAATGACAATGAACCTTAATCAACAGTTATGATTGTTTAGAATGTCATTATCGAGGACATTTGTCAAAAGTATGGAAGATACAAAGGTACACGTGGTGTTTTGATTTAATCCATGCATGATATTGAGGTAATATTTTCCACATAGTTTTTAGCCTAAAATTAGTTCATAAATGGCAAAAGTATGAATTCCTCGTGTGATCCAGAATCGGATCCAGGAGCTTGATGGGACTCAGAAAGGCCTAAAAATCAAATTTCCTAGAATGGCTTCAAAACGGACGTTCCTGTAGGCCTCGTTGATATCAACCCAATGCAACTTGAACGGACTCAAGCAGACATTCTATGCTCAAGTTATGGCGATTTGTTCAGTTTTCCAAACAAGCAAAAAAAATGTCGTATGTACTGTATATTGCCATGTGGCAGCTAACAAGACAGGTCGTATGATTGTATAGTTGACATGGAATGGCATAGTCAGTGCTGACGTGGAAAATTCTTTAGGTGACACTTGGTAGGGTGACTGGGCATACAAACATATGATGTGGTAGGTACGGGTGGGCCAATCCAGGAGTTACACATGTCACCATTGCAGTGGTGACACATGGCATATCCGTACCAATGGCGTGGCATGCCCATATAACAACATGTGGCAGATAGGTGAATGGGAAAATTGTGCTGACAGGGAAGACAACTGGACCAACAAGTTTTTGACAAGAGGCAGATCTTGTAGTGTATGGAACAGTGCCATGTGGCACCCATGTATTGGCTTCAAGTTTTCATTTGCAAAATTTTTATGGTGTCAATGAGTTTTGAACATCGGACCTACCACTGGGCTAGGGTTTGGTAGGGCTAGGGTAGCCAACCCGCCTATGTTTTTTACTTGTTAACTCTACCACCAAATATATATTTAAGTTTTTATGGGAGGACCATTGGGAAGAGTTAGGGTTGGGACCTAGCCCCAACCCCCAACACAGTCACGTAGATATGCTATATGACCATTACCCAAATTTCAATTTGTGCATGGAACCAAACAGTTACTCGAACATGTGATCATGTGAGAACAAAATATGAAACGGGGCTCGATCTTTGATGGTTAGTGTAGAGGTAGGCTTAAGCCCCGGTTGGTCAGGTTAGTCCACTGACCAAGGGATTAACCGTTGTCTTATTCAATGGGGGCTCTAATTTGAAAGGTACATGGAGTTGGAGGACAGGGCCACATGGCCACCATCACGCAACCAAAAGTTTAAATCTTTGGCTTAATACTCAGAGTACACCTGTTATGATAGCGCATGGAGCAGTAGGGCCTAGACACATGGCGGTGCAATGGGAATCGGGGCCAAGAGACTAGGGGGTTAGCGCGTCAGGTTCTAGTGCCTAGCAATGTGGTAGGCTCCCATATGACCATTGGCCAACGCATAAAGGGTTGCACCCTAAATTAATGCAAAAGTGGGTTATAAACTTTATAAATTGGATTTTTATTGATTTTATATGCTCTTTTGGAGATTTTGTCCCTTTTTGGGGGCTATTGGGCATTTTTTGAGGCCAGATCTTAGGGGAAGTTGGGAGATGGTTACCAAATTTAGGCCTATATAAACCAATACTTCTTGAGGCCATGTGAAGAGGTTCAAAATAGGTTTATGCTGACAGATTATTGAGCCAAAGGCCATTGTTATGCACGGAAGCTATTGAGGAGCACACCTTTGCAAGCCATTTATGGGATCCTCGTTCATTCGATTTGAGTGTTGTCATTTTTTATGGGTTCATGAGATCTCGTAGAACACAACCAAATTATTTTTGTAACCCTTTGGAACTATCATGATGTACTTGTAAAGATTCAAATAGAAATAATAAAAGCCCACTGAGAGAAGGCCGAGAGACGTAGGCGAGATTGTCGAACTCTGTTATCACATTGGTGTTCATGGTTTCTTGTTGTTTATGCTTCATTTCAGTTTTGTACATGTTTATATGGTTGACACTTTTCTTCTATACTTCTTCTTCTTTCTTTAAGCTTCCTAGTGGGTTAATCAACACATGCTTAATAACTTTACCATAGTCGTATAAAAGATCTTTTCGGATCAAGCGATATCTGAGCTAGTTGACGTTTTGAATTTGATTTTGCATGTTAAACAGGGATGAGATCATCTCAAGGGAGAAAATGGCATCTACAGGAGGAATTTTGCAAGAGGATAAGGATATGCGAAAAATTCTCCTTGCCATGTCCGAGATGGTGAAAGTGTTGTATGAAGACTACTTGGAATGAAAGAGAATGGTTCAAGAGAAAGATTCAAAGAACAACAAAGGAAAAAAAAGGATTGAAGGAAGTTCATTCTACATCTGTTTCAGAAAACATCTCTGAGGTATGCAGTGAAGGTCATTCATCAAATTATCCTTGTTTCCATCAAGATGGATTGGTGCATTTGAAAAACATACAAGAGGTATAGGTTTGAGATTACTAACCAAGATGGGTTATGAAGGAAAGGGCCTTGGAATTGAGGGTCAAGGTATCATTAATCCCATTGAGGTTGTGGAAATTCCTCGATATTTAGGATTGGGATATGGCGAAGTGGAGCTTGGAGTATCCTCCAAGATGGGTTCCAAAACTTCAGAAGCAAATAATGATTCAAATGGTCAGTTTAAGAAATTGCAGGAACACTTCATGAAAGGTGATGGCATATCACTCCTTGATTGTGGTAGTGAATTCAACTCATCTCCAAAGAAATGTGAAGATCAGCATGGAAGGTATAATGGTCATGATTTTATCAATTCTCTTTTTTATTATAGAAAACATAATCATGTAATCTGAGACTTGTGCAATATTTATCCATGTACTTATTGTCATTCACCCAAGCATTGTGTTGCCAAGTGTTCGAAGAAACAAAATTTGCACAAGAAACCTATTTCGAACAGCAGGAAACATTACATAACGAATCAACTCCAAAATGGAAGAAAGAGAAGGGAAAATAGGTATCGATGCCAAAAACTCACTGTAATCGTTGCAACAGGGGTGGACATCAAAAGACTAATTGTTGGAAGCTTAATTTGAAGCTTCATCGAAGGAAGGACAAAAGTATTGCACATGTACTCACGAAGGAATAAATATTACCAATGAAGAAAGAGGAACACCATGAAGGAAAGAAACCAACCACTTGGTTTTGCCAGAAGTGGATGTCACAACTTCATTGTATTTTTCTTCCATTAATGTAATCACACATGTTGAAATGATGACCTGTTATAACATCATTTTTGTACAACATTGTGTTTTGTTTTCGTCCTTATGAGTATGTAATCAGATAATGTCCATTTTTATAACCTTTTGGGGACCAAAAGGTCCTTTAGTTGGGAGGTGTGATCCAAAATTGGATCCAGGAGCTTGATGGGGCTCAGAAAGGCCTAAAAAGAAAAGTTCCTAGAATGGATTCAAAATAGATGCATGCATATACCTCATTGATACGAACCCAATGCATATTGAATGAGCTCAAACGTACGTCATATGCTCAAGTTATGGAGATTTGTTCATTTTTCCAAATAGGCAAAACAAATACTGATTGTACAGTTTGAACAATCCCAAATGGAAGTTGATTGGATAGGCCATACAATCGTACAACTGACATGGCAAGGCGCAGTTAATGATGACATGGTAGCTTCTGGTGGTGACACATGGTAGGGTGACTGGACATACAGACAGATGATGTGGTAGGTATAGGTGGGATAATCTGGGAGTGACAGATGTCACCCTTGCAGTGGTTACACATGGCACAACTATATCGATGGAATGGCACACCCATATGGCGACATGTGGTAGACGTGTGAATGGGAAAATTGTGCCGACAGGGTAGACAAGTGGACCAACTAGTTTATGAAAAGTGGTAGAGCTCGCGGTGTCTGGAACGATTCCATGTGGCACATACATGGGCTTCCATGTGGCACCCATGTATTGGCTTCAAGTTTTCATTTACAAACTTTTTATGGTGTCAACGAGTTTCGAACACCATACCTCCCACCGAGATAGGGTTTAGCAGGGCTAGGCTAGCCAACCCAACCGCGTTTGTTACTTGTTAAATATACCACCAAATATATATTTGATTTTGTATGGGAGGACCGTTGGGAAGAGTTAGGGCTCGGGCCTAGCCCCAGCCCCCAACACAGTCATGTAACCATGCTATATGACCATTACCCAAATTGTAATTTGTGTACAGATCCAAATAGTTACTCCAGCCTATGGGAACACAATATGAACTGGGGCTTGGTCTTTGGTGGTTAGCGCAGAGGTAGGGTTAAGCCCCAGTTGGTTGGGCTAGCCAGTCGGAGCTTAACCGTAGGATTTTTTGATTTGGGCTCTCAATTGAAAGGTGCGTGGAGTTGGAGGACAGGGCCACATGGCCACCATCATGCGACCAAAAGTTTAAAACTTGGGCTTAATACTCGAAGCTAAACTTGTTATGATAGCGTGTGGAGCATGAGGGCCTAGACACATGGTAATGCAATGTGACCAGGGGTAGGGAGACCAAGGGGCTAGCACGCCAAGTGCTAGCGCTTGGCCATATGGTGGGCTTTCATATGACTAGTGGCCAACGCATAAGGGGTAGCACCCTAAATTAATGAAAAAGTGGGTTATAAACTTTATAAATTGGATTTGTATTGATTTTATATGTTGTTTTGGAGATTTTTGGCACTTTTGGGGGGATATTGGGCCCTTTTTGAAGTGATGTCTTGGAGGGAAGTTGGGAGATGGTTACCAACTTCAAGCCTATATAAATCATGCCTTCTTGTGGCCATGGGAAGAGGTTCATAACAAGTTTATGCTGCCGGATTGTGAGCCAAAGGCCATTGTTATGCAGGGAAGCTATTAAGGAGCGCACCTTTGCGGGGCATTTCTGGGAGCCTCGTTCATCCGATTTGGGTGCCATCAATTTTTATGGGTTCATGAGATCTGTTAGAACATGACCAGATCATTTTTGTAATGTTTTTGAACTATCATGATGTACTTGTAAAGCTTCTAACATAAATAAGCAAAGCCCATTGAGACAAGGCCTAAAGACATAGGCAAGATTTCCGAACTCTGTTATCATATTGGTGTGTATGGTTTGATGATTTTTATGTTTCATTTCAGTTATGTACATGTTTATATTGCTATCACTTTTCTTCTATTCCTCTTCCTCTTTATTGAAGCTTCGTAATTGGTTAATCAACACATACTTAATAACTCAACCATAGTCGTATAAAAGATCTTTTCGGTTCATCATGGGATTCAACTATTTAGTTGAAAGGTGAAGATATGATATTGATATGTCCTAGGTTCTCTACCTTCAAAATGAATTTGTAATATACTTCTTGGAGGTACAATATTACGATAAGAAATTTCACTACAGTTAGGTTCTTTGCTCCTATCTGTGATTCTATGCAAAGCATTAGAGGGGAGACCCTTTGACACAAAGTTCATTGAAATTTTTCTAGAACCCAAATTCAACATATGGAATTACAACAAGGACAAGTTCATTCAAGTGGATATAGATTTGGATATTCAACATTGGTACAGAAGAATGATATGGGAGACTATTGAATCCTTACAGATTCAATGGAATCTTGTTGATAAATATACAATTGTTTTTTGGTTTTGACATGGATATGCATAATGTTTATGTGAAACCTTTTATAGATCCATAGGCACCAACGGACATTTACCTTTTTTTATTTTAAAGAATGATATTCAATCTAGTGGAATAATGACTTGAAAAATTGCAGCCATGCCCTAGTTCCAAAATTGAGATCATATATGTCATAGAAGCTCACACCAAGCATAAACAATAGAAATGTAGCACACAAAAATTAAATCTAAGAAGGATGTGAGAGAATCACCTTGTCTAACAAAGCTCAAGAGGAAGTGGAAATGAGAACAAGATGAAAAAAAACGACAAGAGAAAGAATAAGTTGCATGCAACATGGGACTTATTAAAAAGAAGAGAATCAATACAAGTACTACCACTTCACCACAATTATCTAAAGGATATACTGGGGGAAATGAGCCACCACATAGATCTAGTCAACTTCAATACCTTGAGAGACAATTCATACACCAAGTAAATCAAAGTTACGAGTGAAAAGACAATTGTTATTATTATAGTTAACAAATATTTTGAAAGTTGCAGAAGAAAAAGAAAGAAGAGAAAGAACTACACTAGAAAGCATAGAAACAAAAAGTATGAATACAAGTTACCTCAGGTAAATCTCATTTGCCGAAAAGGGTACAAAATATTGTAGATAATTTACATTCTTGCATAGGGGTTCAACATATGATTCACAAACATTCTTCCCAATAATTAGATAGTTTTCTCATGATCTTACATTCTAGAGAAGTTACAAAGGGACTGATTTCTCCACCTTAGGAACATAGTTCCATTGCATCAGGGATATAGTAGACTCTTTTATCACCAATCCTTGGTAGGAAGGTCCTTCATAGCTCGAAGGTTTAGTGGAGGTTGTTGCAAATATATCCTCTGGCCCTTGTGACTCATGATGCTTACTGGGTGAAATCTTACAGTAGATATTGTGGACACATGTTGATCATTCTACCATCCCTTCAAGAGACTTGTCATTTTGCGATATCAAATATGGTGAATGAACTAGATGATTAGTGCCAACAACTTGGAGCTTCCTCTCAAGCGCTTAGTCACAAACATGCAAGAATGACAGTTGAGCTTGAATTTTTAAGTATTATAGTTGATGAGTTCTACTTATCTATTCCAGCCACACTCGTCGAAGTAGCTCCACCTACTTCTATGATGAACATGATTGTTCAACTACACCGAGCATTCCAAGTGCTCTAAGATCTGAATATGGAACTACAAGAAAAGTTAAAGTTGATAGAAATCTAGAGGAACTTGAGTTAGAATCACGAATCAAATATGAGTAAAAATAGAAGTAGTGCAATCATGTATCTTTGTGGTAGACAAATGAACTATATAAATTTATGGTATTTTGTAACTATTTGTAACTAATTTAGAGTGTATATACATGAATATAAATACCGCAATGAGGGATACACAATTGACTATGATTTCCTATTTAATTTTGTACGATATATTGTATGAAGAAGAGAGAAATTGGGGTTTGAAGCCATGAACTATTTGTGGAGTCATAAAGAGTTTGTATGGACCAATCTTATGGACTAAATAAAAAATACTATGTGATGGTTGACCTCTAAATACACATATTTTTGTTTCTTAATATTAAAATATGTTCTTCTAATGTTCATTAATATCTCATGTGAGACCTTATGCTTTACCTTTTACTATTGAATATATAATATTAGTAAACCTCATTATTAACTTAAATTTGGAATATAGGGTTTGAAATTATCACTAACATTGAGGTAGAGAATTTGATGTTGTCTTAAACATAAAGGAACCGATCAAAGTATTAATATCTATTAAACCTTAAATCCCTCTAAATTTCAGAGAGAGACCTCAAATAACATTGAAATCTTCTCTTCGATGGAGTGACCTTTTCCTTTATTAATACTTTCAATTTATAATGTAAGACATTTATATCATTTTAATTATTTTATTATTTTTATCAAATCTCTTTTTTTACTAATTTCAAAATTTTACAATTTAAGTATTTTTGGCTTGAAATCTAGGTCGTATATTTTTTTATTTTTTATTGATTAAATTGTAGAATATCAATTATTAACATAGAAAAATTAAGTAGCATAGAAATATTTATGAATATTAAATATTTTCTTACATTAAAAACAATAATTTTAATAATCTATAATTACAATTACAATTTCAACAAATAACCAATCAAAAAAATTAATAATCTTTTATATATCATTTTAATTATTTATATTAACTTAATTATTATATTAATATTAGGCAATTCTTCTGACCTTTCATGAATTTGACCAAACCACCCAATTATAACCCATCAAAAAATTCAATAATCTTTCATATATCATTTTTATTATTTATATTAACTTACTTATTATACTAAATTTGGCAATTCTTCTGGTCTTTCATGAATTTGACCAAACCACCCAACTATAAATTAATTTAGCATATTTAAATTTGTTTCTAACATTTACTTCCTCATTTGACTATATGTTTTAACCGACACTTGATTCTTCTTTTTCATGAATTTAACCAAACCACCCAACTATGAATTAATTTAGCATATTTAAATTTGTTTCGAACATTTACTTCCTCTGATTATTTGTTTTAACCGATGCTTGACTCTTCTTTTTCATGAATTTGACCAAGCCACCTGACTATGAATTAATTTTGCATTTTTAAATTCGTTTCTAACATCTACTTCCTCCTTGACTATTTGTTTTAATGGACACTTGACTCTTCTTTACCATTCAAAAGTTATTATTTGAAGATCTCTTGGTGATGGATGGAGTGTTTCCTAGAAATCTTAGGTGCATCTCAAAACATTGATTTTTGATACATTGTTAAATTAATAAATTCTATTATTATTATGGGAAATTGTGAAAATTTATATACTTAAATAAAAAAAATGAAATATTATAAATAATGTATAAATAATTAATTGTTTTTTCAATAATAATAACATTAAAACAAAAATAATCTTATCAGAATAATATTCATCATCTCCATTGTAAAACATAAAATAAAATAAATAAAAAGTTAAAATTTTTTCACTTATCTTATCTTATAATAACATAAATATGATTTTATCTCATTTTATAATCAACTAAATTNCAAAAATAATCTTATCAGAATAATATTCATCATCTCCATTGTAAAACATAAAATAAAATAAATAAAAAGTTAAAATTTTTTCACTTATCTTATCTTATAATAACATAAATATGATTTTATCTCATTTTATAATCAACTAAATTTTGATGGTTAAAAACATATATTTTCTTCTAAAAAAATTACAAATTCAAATCCAAAAAAATAAAATATATGTTCTTCCATAAATCAAATATTATTACGATTATTATTTTCTTATTTTTTATTTTATTAATATTCGAAAAATATTTAGTAAAATTATTTTTATTACTATACTAAACCTGAAAGATATTAAGAAGCAAAAGCATCGTTAAAAAATAAATATAACCAACTACTTTTATTTATTTATTACTAAAATCTTCATTGTTAATAAAATAAATATAACCAATTACTTTTATTTATTTATTACTAAAATCTTCATTATTGTTAATAAAAAAACTTTAAATTTCAAAACTGCAAAGTAAAATATATCAATTAATTAAAGTCATTGTGAAACACTATTTCCAACCACATATAGTAGTTACCAAGTTCCACATGGTTTTCACATGTGTTGGCAGACGAAAACAAAAATGTTAATTTTCCTTGACCATTTGTCCTCCCATCTATATATTTTTTCTGAATTTCAGCTAAACACTTCTCAAGAGTAATTATATGCATATGCCACTAATTAATTAGAATGGTTTTGGTTGCACGTCTTTCCCAGAATAGTATCAAACGTCACACATCCTTTCATGCCGTCTCCTTGACATAGACTATGTCGTCTCTTTCACTATAGGGAAAATCTTTGACTATACAATCTTTTTCACTTATTTGACTATGTTATTTTTGGAAAATGTATTATAACTGAGTTATCAATCAGTACCAAGGATCGTCATTATTTGCTGCTAATTCTTGGGTTATTAACTTATTTTTTTCATTAAAAACGAACTCTTAAGTTAAAATATTAAATAAAATATATTGCCAAATCCAATTTTAACTTAACAAAAACTCCCTTGTATAACATTTTAAAATGGTTGCTGGAAAAACCTAAGGGGACGCAGAGAAACGTGATGATCAAGACAACCGAGGTGTGGAGTTTTTATTTCAAATGGTTAGGTTTTCTGTATTGATCCGTATATATATTTTGTGAATGAGCCTACGGATGCCCCATTCGGGCTCCTCTATCTCAGATTTAGAGGTAGATGATATGGTTGTGTTTTTTGTCTCTGTGTTTAGTTTGGATTTAATTTCTAACATTTTTTCAGTTATTATTTTTACTCTGTGGGTTGGAAGCTTGGAAGCTGTGACATTGTTTTCTATTCTGCGGGTTCGAAGCTGTGACATTGTTTTCTATTCTGGGGGTTCGAAGCTGTGACATTGTTTTTTAGTTTAAGTTTTTTGCATTTTAGATAATGATTAATAATTAGATCTATTTATTGTGTAATTTGAGTAGTAGGGTAGTATGTTTGTTATCTCTGTGGGTTGGAAGCTTGGAAGCTGTGACATTGTTTTCTATTCTGCGGGTTCGAAGCTGTGACATTGTTTTCTATTTTGGGGGTTCGAAGCTGTGACATTGTTTTTCTAGTTTAAGTTTTTTTGCATTTTAGATAATGATTAATAATTAGATCTAATTATTGTGTAATTTGAGTAGTAGGGTAGTATGTTTGTTATCTCTGTGGGTTGGAAGCTGTGACATTGTTTTCTATTCTGCAGGTTCGAAGCTGTGACATTGTTTTTTTAGTTTAAGTTTTTTGCATTTTAGATAATGATTAATAATTAGATCTAATTATTGTGTAATTTGAGTAGTAGGGTAGTATGTTTGTTATCTTTTTCAATTGGGTTTAATTTATTCAAAGTGGACATATTGATCCTTTGTGATAAAATTAGAAGGATAAATGAAACTTATGATAAAAGTTTAATTCAGTAAGTTTTGAAATGCCTAGACCCCTATTTAGTACCAAGTAAGTTTTGAAATACCTAAACCCCTATTTAGTCACAAAAAATTATTGATTTATATAACTTACTGGCGGTTGAATATACTCTTAGGTTATGCTTAGGTTATGGTGACAGCCAATAAACGTTATCTCAGACCTAGCACAGAGCAAACCTACTATTTATGAATTCTGATTTAAGAAAACAATTTTATATTTTCCGATGCAATTAATCTATTAGGGTTTGGCCAGGACTAATTATTTGTGGATCACTGTATTGTATGCAGTAGCATATGGCGTCAACACAGACTATTGTGTTTTGTGCACTGTTCGGCTTCTTGTGGACGATATCTCACGGTGCTGGAGGAGATATTGACTGGCAGTATGCGACTGCAACGTTCTACAATGGTAAAGACCCTACGAGGCCAATGGGTAAGTGCATTTTATAGCAAATACCAGTATCATTTGGCCAAAACTCGATTGTTGTATATCTGAGTTGTTTCGAGGAAGGGCGGTTTAGGAACTCATTCTGAGTGCTAAGAATGCATGGCTGAACAATTTGATATTTGATTCGTCTCAGGGAATGCCTGCGGATACGGACATGTGTACAGCCGATGTTATGGAACAAACACAGCGGCTCTCAGCTCAGATCTTTTTTACTATGGACTTACTTGCGGCTCTTGCTTCGAAATCGAATGCGATGGCGATGATAAACGGTGTTTGAATGGCAGTGTGACTGTTACTGCCACAAACATGTTTACTCTAAACGACTCCATAGTAGTGAAAGATGGTGGATGGGTGCATCCGCCGTTTAAGCAGTTCGACATGGCTCCGCCTGCATTCCTACGGATTGCCAAAAATGAAAGTGCCCTCGTTCCGGTTAGATACAGGAGGTAGAGACGGCAGATCTAATATTCAATATTGCATTCATACTCGTTTTATTTTTATTTTTAAGAAGGCTTAAATGCGGTTTTTAATTTTTTCTTGATGGATGCAGAGTAAATTGCATAAGGGAGGGGAGAATTCAATTCACGGTTATAAAGGGTAATTCCTCATCACTGTTCGTACTCATCAGCAATGTTGGAGGAAC
>SNQJ01S0051083.1:2738-21562 GCA_010110895.2 Picea sitchensis
TAGGGGCTATCTGATCAGGATTAGATGGTCTGATCAGATGTATTCACTAATTCTAACCTAGGGGCTATCTGATCAGGATTAGATGGTCTGATCAGATGTATTCACTAATTCTATCAACATTGAAAATTTAAAAGAACTTGGTCATGCTTGAAAGGTATGACCAAGTTGCTATTATTGCATGGGGCCTTTGTTTCCATTATTTTATGCCCTCTTTTCTTTTCTTTTTCTTTTTCTTTTTATTTTTTCCTTACAAATTATTTGAAGAAATGAAATATCATTTGTCAACAGGATCACCAGATACAGATAATATCCAAGTCATGAGTTGATTCCCATAATTTATGGGGTGATAACAGAAGCCCTAGAAGGGAAGTGGGGAAGCCAAGGGACTATTGAGAAGAGAAGGGGCACACTTCCTGGGGTGGGACAAACATGTGGGGAATGAGGGACTATAGGTTGTTAGTTGAGTGAGCACCTGAGATGGATTCTTTCCTGTTGTCTATGAGCCTTTAGCCTGGTTAGGAATCCCTTTACCAGGTGGAGTTTAGTCCCAGCTCAGGTGTGACTCACTGTTGAGAGTGATGAATAGTGTGGTCTAAGGTTGGGAGGTTCATGGAAGGTTTGCACACAATTGGTGATATTCTTACCAAGATAAATGTTAACTATGTGATAAAATTACATGCTGCATTGTTATTTACGTGTTTATTTTTATGGCTTTATCTCATGTGTGTTTATAACTGTTTGGATGTTTATGGGTATTTCCTTTATATGTTGCATGTCTATGTTTATTGTTATTTCAGTTTGAATTTGTGCATTTACGTAATGTATTTGTTTTTTTACGTTTTACATGTAAAGCTTCCGCAAGTGTTCTATGCACGTATGTTTTAATTGCATGCAGTTAGAAAAATTTACGTGTCATATCTCGGTTAGATGTTGGGTATGTTACAGTATGTTCCACAGAGAGAAAATAAAGAGTTCTCTAGCATAGCGTGGCCTGACATGGATGGACGGGGATATTACACCAAGATAGTTCACTCCACCTTATAGAGAGACTCATTTTCATTTTTGAAAAATATCATACTTCATAAATTAAAAACAAACATATACTTTTTGATAACATAAGCAGAATTATGCAGAAATGTACAATAAATAAACACATGTGTAACATACAACATGTAATTAAGTATATATAAAGAGTAATTATTTTCTTAACAAGGCCACTAACTGCATGTAGACCTTCCACGAACCTCCCAACATTAGACCACGTTGCTCCAAGCTATGGGCAATGAGTCACCCTCTAGTTGGGACTAAACTCCACCCAGGGTATAGGGAATCCTAGGCTAGGTTGAGTTTACAAATTCTACAGGAAGGATTCTATCCCCGGGAGTCCACTCACGTCCACAACTTATAGTCACTCATTCCCCACATGTTTTTCCCACCCCAGGGAGTGTGCCCCTTATCTACTCGACAGTCCTTCAGATGCCCCACTCCCCTTCTAGGGCTTCAACAACAGGATGGATAGGAAGTCTCATAACACTACAACTATTGTGAAGCTCCCTCTGGAAAAATCACTTCCTTAGCAACCTCTCTCACCTAGAGAGAATTTCTCTTAGTCCTGAAAACCTGCTTCTTCAATCCATCTCCCAGTCCAATCTAGTCTAGGTAATAACAACAAAAAAGTCAGGTTTGGGCTCTGGTAATGACAGGAATCCACACAAGTGTAGAGAAAAATGTGGGAAACAACAACAAAATGGATAGGTTGTAATATGTCTCATGAACTGTGCAATCGTATTATGCTTCACATGAAAAGTATGGGTTAGCTTCATGGGGTTTGTAGGTTTCATAGGTTGCAAAGGTGAATGATGGAGGGGATGGGTCCATGCGTGATTCTGCGAGTGCATGGGAACCATGGTAAGAATGGTTGAGAGAACCCCAGAATGAACTAATTTTCCCACATAAAATTGCATGTCCCAAATCAAACACCCATCCTCATGAATTTGCATGAGATCCACTTATCATTTGTTCCCTTCCCACGAGAAATTAGGATAAATTCAGTTATTTCCCAAACCTTAGTCTTTAGGAAATAATAATATAATATTAATCCCTTAGAGATAATCCCCCTAGCTTAGCCATTTTTCCTAGCCTCTTATCCCTTTCCCTTCCCCCTACCTAGTGGAGCTTATTCCCCCATAATTATTTCTTTGTGTTCAGTCTACACGCAGTGATGTGATTTTTATTTTAATGATATGCATAATTACATATACAAAAATAGGCTCACTGGTCTTAAGCAATCCTGGCTCTCGGGCCCAATATTCAAATAAGCCTCTCAACTTATAAAAACTTGTCTCACCATCCTATAAAGATAATTACAATTCAGTAGGGGCTCGACGTTGGAGTATTACAATCCCCTCCCCTTATTTATGCACTATCCTCAGTGCATCATATTTACATATTACAAAAATATTTTCAAAAATCTTCAAAACAATGTGGGTATTATTCCTACATGGCCTCTTCATGCTCCCAAGTGGAATCCTCAGGATCGTACCAAGTCCATTGGACCTTTACTAGCTTGATGGCTTGATTTCAAAGCTTCTTGATTTTCCGTTTCATAATGTGTACCAGATGCACTTGAAAAGTGCCTTCTTGCTCCACCTGAATCACATTCCAATCAATAACATGATTAACATCAAGTATACATTTCTTAAGAAATGATACATGAAATACATTATGAATGGTCATGGATATAGGTAATGAAATCATATAAGATAGATGCCCAATCCTCTCTAGGATTTAAAATGGCCCACAATAATGAGCTACCAATTTGGAACAGTTTCCCAACTTGAGGGAACTTTTATTGGCCTTCACTTTCAAAAACACATGATCACCAATACATAATTATCTGTGAATTCTTCCCTTATCAGTGTAGTGTTTCTTCCTATCTTGAGAAACCTTTATATTTCTTAAGAAATGATAAATGAAATACATTATGAATGGTCATGGATGTAGGTAATGCAATCATATAAGCTACAGTTCCAATCCTCTCTAGGATTTCAAATGGGCCACAGTAACGAGTTGTCGATTTGAAACAGTTTCCCAACTTCAAGGAACTTCTATTAGCCTTCACTTTCAGAAACACATGATCACCAATACACAATTCTCTGTGAATGATTCCCTTATTAGCGTAGCTTTTCTGCCTATCTTGAGTAGCCTTTAAATTCTTCTTAATAGTTGACATCTTCTCTTCCATTTCCCTGAGCAACTATGTCCCAACTATTGCTCTATTTGTTGGGTTTTCCAAGCTTACTGGTGTGTTGCACGTTCTTCCATAAAGTGCCTCAAATGGGCCCATCTTCAGAGATGTTTGGTACCCATTGTTGTAGGAAAATTCTACCAAGTGTAGATACTCTTCATATTTTGATGGTTTATGCATCACATACATCCTTATCATATCCTCTATCACTTGGTTCGCCCCTTTTGTTTTCCCATTAGACTCAAGATGATAAGTTGTGTTGAAGTTCATATTTGTTCAAAACCCTTTGAATAATCCCTTCCATAACTTTGAGGTGAAACTTGGGTCTCTGTTAGACACAATTGTCTTGGGTATGCCATGCAAGCATGCTACTTCCCTCATATAAATATAAACAACATTGGTTTCCTTGTGACTAATATTCATTGGAATGAAATGGGCATCTTTAGTAAGATTTTTCTCCACCACCATGATAGAATCATGTTGCTTTCTTGTTCTGGGAAATTTGGTGATGAAATCCATTTTCACCACTTCCCACTTCCACTCAGGAATGGGCAATGGTTGCAACAACCCAACTGGGTGTCTATGCTCAACCTTGACCTTTTGACATTCCAAAAATTTAGCAATGTACTAAGCAATTTATTTCTTCATGTCTGGCCAATAGTATTGGCTCTTGACAACTGTAATGGTTTTTTGATATCCTAGGTGTCCATCATAAGGTACATTATGCATCTCTTTCAAGATCATACTCCTCAATTCATGATATTTGGGTACATAAATTATGTTCCTGTACAAGAGAATTTCATCATTTCCCAATTTATAATCTTCAACCTTCGACTGCATTTTACCTTGATATAATTTTTTTACCATCTCCATGTACTGCAAATCAACTTTTGCAACCTCAGAAATTATTCCTTTAATATCAGTTTGATACATGCTAATGGTTGTATCATGTCATTCATGCACTCTCCTACTGAATGCATCAACCACCTTGTTCTCTTTTCATTTGATTTTCTTGATATCAAAGTCATACTCATAGAGGAATTCCAACCATCATGGATGATTTTAGGGGCTAAATTTCGCTCATGGGCTAATTTTCCATGTTTTTTCCAAAAAAACATTCTCTATTCTAAAAATGATTTGCCCAAATTCTGTAGGATAAAGTTATTTTACCTTAATAATAGCCAAAATTTTATACAAACTATATAAAATCCTTAGAAATTTGAATATTTTTACAAAAATATCACCAACATTTTATAGTTAGCATATGAAGGATTAGCAAGATTCGCCAAGGTTTCTACATTTTAAAATAAATTACCATCCTTAAAATCATCCATGGTGTTCTTCCTGGCATTTAAAGTTGGTTGCTCAAAAAAATATTTCAGCCCATTATGGTTTGTCCTCAGCTCAAATATGTTTCCCATGAGATAGTTCCTCCATTTGTTTAAGGCATGCACCATGGCTTCGAATTCCAAATCATGAGTGGCATAGAGCCTTTCATGCTCTTTCAATTTTCTGGATTCAAAACATACCACAAAAAAAGTTTGACCAAGGACTCCACCAATTCCTTCTTTGCATGCATCTATGAAAACCATGAAATCCTCATTAGGATCAACAATTCTCAGAATGGGAGCATTGGTTAACAACTGATTCAATTAATGAAATCTCTTTTCACATTTTGTTGTCCTTTGAAACTTCACCCCCTTCCTTTGAAAGGAAGTGATTGGGTGAACAATCCTTGAAAACCCTACAATGAATCTTTTGTAGTATCCAACTAGATCCATGAAGGATCTAACTTATGTCACACTCTTAGTTGTTTTCCATCCTTTAATAGCTTCAATATTTTCAAGGTGTGGTACTATGCTGATATTATGGCAGTTGCGGGAGGTATTTACCTCCACGTGTAAACCTGAGAAGAATATAATATTTTGGGAAGCAATAAGAAACCCTAATTAGTTGGTTAATAACCCTAGAAGACAAGTCAGGTCAAGAGAATGAATTGTATTAGGTTATTAGCCTCCAAGAGAAGAAGCCGGCTAAAGGAAATAATATATACTAAATAATTGGTACCTAGAATGAGAAGTAGGCCCAGACAGTCTGCTAGATTTAGTAAAAATATAGGAGGCCAGTCTTCATTCTAGAAGGCATTCTCAGAAATGCAGAAGAAAGACTTGTGCACACTGTAGTTGGCCAGTTCGTTCGCAAGTTTGGAGGAGATTTTTCGTTGTAGTTGCTGCAGCTAGTAGATTTCGATTTTGGCTTAGACTATGTCTTGGTTATGGTTTGGACTCTCTGATCAGCTCTTTTTTGGTGCACTGTCCTTGGAGAAATATGTGCCACCTTTGTTTGGATATATAGCCTAGGGTTTGATTCTGGAATGATTCTCTATCAAGGTTAAGGTGATCAGGGGTGGCTTCAGCCTATGGCTGGGTGAAAATAGTGATATTGTCTATCATTAAATGAGCACATCCATTATATTCTAACCGTTTATGGGCCCACACCTCCTTCATTCAGTCTAACCACTAGAAGGAATCATAGCCAAAAGGATACTAAGCTCGTTGAATAACTACTTCTAGGGTTTCTAGCAGGAGTAGCTACCAAAGCACTGACTCAAGGGTTACTAGCAGGTGCAGTTGCAGAAACCATAATCCTCTCGTTGAGGCACCTTAAGTCAATGGATTGACCTAATTTTTGGATAGACTAGTGTGCCTTAGCCTATTGCATCTATTGGTACTCTCAACAAGCTAAGACATCAAGGTTGAGTTTTTGGTCAAATATAGGGTTGACCAAGTCAAAGAAACCATGACTTACTATATGAAGTCAAAAATCAAGTTAGATGGGGATTCTAACTTCAGAGCATGGAAGACAAGGATTGATCTCATCCTTTCTAAGAATAAAGTGTTGGATATCATGAAAAGAAAGATCATGGAACCAGAGTTTGAAGAAGGAAAAGAGAAGGAACTGCAGAACATTGCAGTTATGGAGAAGTTCAAATATAGTGACATCAATGCCATGAGTATCATAGTGGACTCTATAAAATACCACTTGATACCCTACATCTCCCATCTTGACTCATCTAAGAAGATGTATGATGCCCTAACAAACGTCTTCTCAGTCAGAAACATTGGACAAGTAATGAATCTGAAGAATGAGCTCTGTGACCTGAAGATTAATGGTGATGACAACATAACTTCATACTTTGTGAGAATCTCTCAGTTAAGAGATCAACTACAATCTATTTAAGAAATCATTTTAGAGAAGGAACTAGTAAATATGGTACTCAATGGCCTTCCCAAGACATGGGATGCATTTGCCGCAAGCATGAACACAAGGAAGGAGTATCCTACATTTGAAGAACTTTGGACTTGTTGTGAACAAGAAGAATCAAGGATCAATACAAAAGAGAAATCCCAAAAGAAGTACGATGATCAAGACTTCACAACAAGGTTCAAGGATTTCATGAATAAAAATAAGTTTGGCTCCAAGAAGAAACAAAATCAAGAGAAAGATATGTCAAGAATACAATGCTTCAATTGTCAAAAGTATGGTCACTACAAGAATCATTGTCCCAAGTTAAATAAAAGGAAGGAAACACACAAAGCATTAGTTTCTGAAGAAATGGAACCCTCAAAGAAATCCAAGCAGGACAAAACAAACTTCTTCTTGTAAGACAAAGTAACAATACTCTTAATAGTTCTTGTACATACCACGTTTTCTATACATATCTTGCATAATCTATTTCTTAGAAGATAATATGTTCTAAGAGAAACTATACATATGGAAGAACAACAAGATAAGGATTTCTATCACTATGACTACAAGTCAGACAATACAAATGAAAGGATGAAGTACATCAACAACCCCTAGTAACAATTCATGTGGAAGTTATTACATAAGTAACATCTGCAAGATAAGATGAAATCAGAATCAATCTTGAAGAAACCTAGTAGAAGTAAAGACAGAAAGAAGTCAGCAATCAAGAGGAAATTGGAAAAATATTTTTGACACTTTGCAGAAGGCAACAAGGATGCAGACAGAAGCGTGGAATATCCTAGATGGAGGGAGCCAATTATATATTTCCAAAAGAAGAGCATGTAGTCATACATGAAACAAGGATTAAGAGGGAGATAATCCTATGATCCATTGAATATGATGGAGTATATATCCATGGTAGCAACAATGAAAAGAAGTACGTGTTCAATGCGACTTTAGAATAAGTCTTCTTCGAAAAGAAGCCTTAAAGCAATTCTTGGTTGTCCATACAAATCCGTGATCCTGTGATGAAAGAAAGAAGTTGGAATCTTCATGACATGGAATCCAGAGAAAAATCCATGAAATCAAGAGCTAAAGAGAAACACGAGGAAGAACATGAAGATTCCAAGGGAGAAAGAAAAGATAGAGCAACCAGTCAATGTATCGAGAATCACAAGACTACTAGCCTGATATGAACTCACTAAAAGAAATCAAGCAAAGGAACTGAAAGTTGTGATTAAGAGTAGTGTATGGAAAACTTATGAATGTAAGCATTGTGAGATCCAGAACTAGAGGTTCTCCCAAATGGAGGGAGAAGACTATGGTGACTGTTTGTTCTAGTAAGCCAGACATACCTCTACATGAGCCATTATATCATCCGTAATATTCATGAGTTGGAGTTTACATCATATGAATGCAAATACTATTCTCCATAATAATTGAAAAACAAGGCTTTGAGGTACACCAGGAAGAGACTCTTGTATGCATATGGAAGAATGTTTTTGTATGGATTCAAACCACTTGGCACAGAGCCTCCAATGCACAGCAGAAGCGTGGTGAAAAACCTTCTATAACAAAGATATTGTATCAGAATGGTTACTCAAAACTCAAGAAGGATGGATTTCCAATCCACAACAAAGCTTTCATGATGACAAAAGAAGCACCACTTGGATATGTTCCAAGTTTGACCCTTTCCACGATGTTGTGAGCTAGCTTTTATAACCCTAATTTGCACTAGAAATGCTTACTTGGCATCAGGCCATCTCAGATTGCTTCTTTGCCAAAAAATTGTTGAACAACTCTTCTTAAAAGCACCTTTTATAAAGGCCCACCTGCCCTGCTCCATTACTGCATGCATGTACACGCTAGTTGACCCAAAACATCCCACGTGTACCTACAAAAGCATGAAAAAAGGAAAGTTGTTGATGGAACACACAACTTTGGGTGAGTTAACTATACCTTTCGTTCATGCATGGCCAAGGGTTCGACCAAATACCTAGATTATTCTAGCCTATAAAAGAAGGGGTAGGGGTCCCATTTAGAAGAGGAGAATCGTAGTAAAGAAACTATACCCGATTGCACATTCCCTTTGTCCCAACCCTTTAGCCATCTTTGTGCAAAGAGAAAGATAGAGAAAAAAAGTTGGAGGACAGTTGAAGAGGAGCCTAGGACTAGGCTCGTGGAGAAGTGGTCAGCTTCATCATTGTAAGTTAATTTGTGGAATTTAATAATAAAGAAGTACTTTTCCCATCCCACCATATGAGGTATTCATGGTTTATTGCATACATGTTTATTGAATCTCTAACCCATTAATCTATATATCAAATGCATGTGGAGTTTTTTTGTTTGTCTTGTGTGAATGCAGGTCGGCCTTGGGAGGAGAGATGCAATCAAAGAGCGATCAAGCATGAAAAAGGATATATATCAAACACACGTAATAAGGTATGCTCACTTGATCTTCTTAACTATGTATTTGCTTAAGAATAATGAGGATTAGGTCTGGAATGACGGTAAAAAGTAGGAATCTTTAGGTCTTTTCTGCATGCATAATTAAACCCTAAGTGTTAGTCCATAGGGGCATTTCCCACTCACAATAGAATTGGCAACCATATTGGGGAGATCTCTAGGGTTCCTGGGAATATTTTTTGGGTATTTTTAAGAACTGGTTTCATTTCCTATTTTTAAAGTTTCTACAAAAGTCTGAGCTAATAGAGATTTTGGTCTGCCATACCAGTTATCTCTATTTCTTTGCTTGACTGTATTTTTTTTTCTCTAAGACCCATAAAGGTACACGCGACCTGTGTAAGGTCTGCATGCATGTACCCGCGCCCTACATTCTCACAGCCTGCATGTATACACTAGTTGCGGAAGTGTCAGTCGCGTGTATGATTCCAAAAAAATTCTTTTAGAGAGGTAGTCATCCTTTTCCCTGTCAGAATTAGTCCTTCTTAGGGGTTTTCTAGAACTCTTTCTAGTCTTTGTTGTTTACAGCCTATAGCTTAGGTTTCACCTCGAATTGGTTTGTTCTATGAAGTTTTCCTTGAATTGTTTTCTTTTTTCTGTTAAAGTAAGTGTCTGAGTCTTCAGGAGACTTTGGTTCTCAGTACCAGTAGTCTCTGCATGGGCTGGCTTGCTTGGATTTTCATTTTTCTTATAGTTTTAGATATACACGCGGCCTGTATAAGGCCAGCATGCGTGTACACGCACTCAGACTTTACACAGCTCATGTGCACAGGCTTGTTGTGGAACTGTCAGAAGTGTGCTTATGGAGAGAATTGAAGGTGAGGCATTCATCCTTTCATTTGACAAGAGTTATACCTCTCAAGTTTTTTGGTCTCTGTCATAGCGGTCAGTAACTTAGGTTTGATCACAACAATAGCTTTCTTTTTCATTTAGAAGTTTTCCTCAAAAGAATTTTTTATAGGGTTTTTAGACAAGTGTGAGAATCCAATTTTAATTTGCTTGTGTGTGATTTTTAAAAGTGACTCTTTGTGATCTGCGCTTAGGCCAAAATTTTTCTTGGTTTTGACTCGTTGATATTTTTCGTTTTTTCTTTGTGAGCATTCAAATAAAAAAAAAAAACTTTTATTTCTTTATTTGGTTCAAAAGTTTTGTTTTGCATTAGTAACTAGGGAAAAGTCTTTTCTTTCATAAGTTATTGACGGTTTACTTAGATCATAAGTAGATTGTAGTCGAGTGAAATCCTTCTTTGAGTTTGCTATTCAAAAGATCTTAGAAAAAATTTTAAGTTTGAAAATTTGTTTAAGAGTTGAGTTAAGTAAAGGTTTTTGTTTCCATCTTTCTGTTTATTTTTCTTTCATCATTCAAGCATCGCTAGTTTCACTTTCATAACCTTTGACTTAAGACAAGCCATAAAAATTAACTCTAAATCTAGAATTCATTAGGCTTTCTATGTTTGTAGGGTCAACCAACTAGTTTAGGGTTAGAGCCTTGAATTAGGTTGGAGAGGAAACTCTTCAAGGCCATTAAAATCAAACATTGGAGTCTGAGTTAGGGAGTGTCAAAGTCCAGTATCATGAAAGTTATTCGGGACCCCCCTCTAACACAGGGGATAAACATGAGGTCACATGTTGAAAGGTAGCAGAGATAACTCCTCCAAAGCTAGACCAATCATAGTGGAGAACACATTAAAAGGGCTTGTCTTGGGATTACATTGATTGCATTTTCCATGGAGCTTCGTGGGTCTTGAATCCATTCGAGGTCCTCACTTGTCTTCCAGACCACTTTCTTTTGATACCCTTGATAGGTTTCGGGCTCGATACCTTGCTCATTGCAGTCTACCCAACTTTGGACTGTACCCACATGGTGACTGTTCACGCGCTGGCAACCTAGTTGCCTATGTTTATAGGGACATACACAGGTGACTGCGGGGGTATACCATGGTACCTAGGATAAACATCGGGCCACACTTTGCAGAGTATACCTAGAGGGTGCTTCCATGTTTGAGTTGCACTTTCACTGGTAAGTTGCTCTAGTGTTGGTTGTTGTAACTGTTCTTCCAATTAGTTTAGTGTTTGCTTGTTTTATCTTGTAGGGACCTTTTTTAGTGTGTGTTGTTTTTTGAATGAATAGAAATCCCTAGAGTGTCTTTGATATTCTCACACAGTGGAGGATCACGAGATCCACCGGTCATGAAGGCTTTTAGGCCTGTCCCCGATTACACTAGAGCCACCCCTACCACCACTAAGGTGAAAGCTAGACCAACAAGGGTCTTTTGAAGTGACCAGGTCACAAGAAATTGTGCCCAACCAACATCCGAAGGAAACGACCATTTTAGAATTTAGAGCGAAAGATCTTGGTCCATCTGAAACTCCAACCACTGATCTTTCGACACCCATCATCATACCAATTCACCCTTACGAGTGCTAGACAGTGTTGCATGCAACAATGGAAACAAATGTTGTCACTTCTTCTGGGAATTCTTCAATTCCCACTACGGTTGTCACCATAGGAGATTTTCCACCTCTTAACCCATAGTCACCGGTCTGAGCCACCATAGTCTCGACCGCCTCTACCTCACACAGTGGCACAATCCCATCTATGGAAACACCCATAACCCATTTCACACCAAGTGTGATAGGCCCTCCATTCTCATACGGGATGCCTAGCTCAGGTACAAGTCCTGTACTTTCCTACTCCACTTCATAGAATTTAGGTCTGGGGGAAGGGAGCTCTAATTCTCCTCTGCAAGGCCACATGGGGGGAACTTCAGTGCCTTTTAATGCTTTCCCTTATGGGGGAGGTCATATACCTCCTTCGTCCCCTTCGCTCGGTGGCACACATCAACAATTTGTTGGGCCACTTGCACACCATAGTTTATTTGGAGAAAGGAGTCAAGGACCACCTTCGCATAATATGTCAGTAGGTTCGACACCATTTTATTTGTTCGGTTCATTTGGTAACAACGCCTTCTCGTCAGTTGATTTCTCGACTAGGGGCAATCCTGGTTTTGGACAACCTATTCATATGCAGGATACTATTCCTGCACAGGGGGCAAACCCAGGAACTTCTTCCACATTAGGGCCTTGGAATTCTTGGCAGAGATCCATTCCCTCATCAGGAATGTCGATCTGGGGCAATTCTTTTCACAAACAATGGAACCCTAGATAAGGTACTATGCCTATCCCCACAAGATCGACATGGGGCAACTCTTCCCAAAGTCTTCTGAATGTAATGCATGCCTAACCATCTACGTCCTATTTTGGGAATCAACCAATGATGTCTCCTCACACACAGAATTTGTACGCTGGTCATGGCCATGGTTTTTACCAGAACCCAAGCCAACAGCCAAACTTTTCCTGGCAACCTGGTGCCAGTCTAACTCAAGGTCCCTTTTTCCCAGGTTATCACCAACAACCCAGACTACCTTTCCTGGAAACCTTACATTTTCCAGACTTGAAAAGGTTGTTGAATGACCTTATATTTCATGATCCACATTGGCCCAATATGCCAACAAAGTTACCTTTAGACATACCAAATTTTGAAGCCAATCCTAACAAAGATCCAAGAGATCATGTGACTACCTTCCATATTTGGTTCTCATCTAACTCGTTGAAGGATGACTCCGTACAGTTTTGATTGTTTCAATGTACTCTCATTGGGAGTGTCGCGAAATGGTACATTGAGCTCGACCGCTCAAGATACTCTTCCTTCGGTGAATTGGAAATGGCTTTCCTAAACCATTTCCAATTACCTGTGAGATAGGATGCTAGTAAAAAATTGCTAGCCAATTTCGCACAGACAAAAGTGGACCATATCTCTGATCACATCCGAGAATGGAGATGCCAAAAGAGTTTAATTAAGGTGTCAGTCCCACCAACATTCCTACTCAAGTGGTTCCTTAAGTATTTGGTCCCACAATTATCTAATGGCATCACGATGTTGAGAGTATTTTCTAAAGAAGACACCATCATGAGAGCTCAATAGCTTGAGCTAATCTATTCTCAGTTCGGTTTATTATACGAGATCTTTCCTGATGCACCATGCTCAATACTTGATAAAACCAGACAAAGAGCTAGACCACATGCCGATGGTATCGTTGGTTCAGTACAAATAAATCCCACTGAGCAACTGATGAAGCAGTTGCAACAATTGTCTATACAACACACAGCGGCTAGCCAAACTACTATTTTGGCTACTCCCCCTACTAAAATGTCGGATGTATACACAGTGCAATCAACAAATCCAAAGGCCACCCAATAGCCTGAAGGAAAGAAAAAACAATGAAAGAATGGTAAGGGGGATAAGAAACCCAATAATAATGCTGGTGAGGGAAACACTAAGAAACAGAAGGTGAGGTATCCATGCAACCTGTGCGCGAAAGACCACCCAACCCACCAATGTCCTCAACTTGCAGAGGCCCAAAATTTTGTGACACAACAACAACCTGTTGTGTTAACCAATCCATTTTAGCATGGGAAAAACCTAACCCAAGCCTCTACAAGCATGGAAGGGGGAAGTCAAGGACCCTCTCTGTCTTCGAACAATCCCATATCCATGAATGTGTATATGATGAAGGGTGATTCTTTTATATCGACTAGAGTGCATGACTACAGTAAACCAAGCACTTTTGAGAAGGGCAAAGAAGTCAAACTCCCATCTCTTCCTCTACAGATTGAGAATACTTTGGGTGAAACAATGACATGCATCCCAAAAGGTGTGTTCAAAAAATATTCTCACAACCCAAATGCAAGGGCCATCTAGAACTATTCTGTGGTGGAGGATTTGTCTAAAACCCCTTAAGTGATGTCCTCTTTGGAGGTCCTCCAAAGCTGCCATTCCCAGAGGAATGCTTTGTTAACCACTTTAGGATACACCAAGACTTGTAATATGGGTACCATCATGCTAGATACAACCAACTTAAAACCTCGTCTGCCTTACCATGTAGCATTTCAGATAGTAGTGTCTCACCCCATGAAAACTTTTACTCAAAATATTTTTTGCACGGTGTTTGATTAGGGTGCGTCGACATGCATCATGTTGGAAGGCCATTGGCCAACCCATTTTGTCTATGTCACCTACTCTTCTCACTACTTTCGATGGTTGTTCTTTCTGACCACATGGTATCATTCCCTCTTTCCCTTTGTAGTTAGGAGGGAAGACCATGTGTGTCAAGGTAGAAGTAGTCTATGCATCCCTTGACCACAATCTCTTGTTAGGAAGGAGTTGTACTTATCCCATGCAAGCAGTGGTTGCTACAGTTTTCTGGGTCTTGTTGTTTCCACATGAGGACTGGATTGTGACCATTGATCAATTGTTTTTCTCCATACCTGACCCTTCATTGGGGGTATTCGTGGTCCCAATGATTGATAATCCTCAACTAGGCGTAGTCAATGTAGAGGTTATTTTGTGCCCATATTTGATGGGTACCTTCGATTACCCGCCCCCTCAAGGCAATGTCAAGTTCATATCCGACCACCATAAGGTTGAGATTTTCCAGGTTTCGTCATTTCACATGACTTACTTCAATGATCCGTGGATACTTCCTTCCCCATCAGGCATGATGGATTGGATAGGGCACCCGGGCATGTCCATGCCCTTGTCTGCAGCTGATGTAGCATACTCTTTAGTCCAACAAGATTCAGCCAACACAGATCCAACTCCTGTACAAGAGTTAGATCCGCTTCTAGAGCCTATTTGGGCTCAAGGTTCTCTCACTGACACCGATTCATTAGACTTAGTCTTTCCCTTTGACGAAGCAGTAATTGAAGCAATGACTAGTCCAGACAAACCCTGGGATGATCTTCATCACAGATCATACTTCCTCCTAGAGTCAAGAAGAATTGAAGATGAAGAATTCACCTTGACTATGACTGGAGATAGGTCTTGTCCTATTAATCCCTTAGATACACACGAGGTCTATGCTAAGGGTAATATGGAAAGCATCATAGAAACCATACCGATCAATATCTCTAGAACCCCTGGTGTCGTGGAGAATGTTTTCGTCGGAGCTGACTGCTCCCTTGGAGAGATTAAAATCTACATAGATATATTTAAATAATTCCACGACATTTTTTTTCTGGTCTTATGAGGAAATGACAGGCATCGATCCAAAAATAGTCGAACATGAAATCACAACTTATCCAGATGCCAAGCCTGTTCAGTAGAAGCTTCATTCAGTTAATCCTAGGAAAGAAACAACCATTAAGGTTGAAGTTGAGAAACTACTAAAAGTCAGTTTTATCTATCCTATCTATTTGACCCAATGGGTGTCAAATCCTGTGCCAGTCAATAAAAAACAAGGCACGATTCATGTATGTACAAACTTCCATGATTTGAACAAGGCCTGTCCAAAAGATATTTTTCACACACCATTCATCGACCAGATAATTGATGAATGTGCGGGTTTTGAAGCCTTCTCTTTCATGGACAGTTTTTCGAGATATAATCAAATACAAATCAAACCTGAAGACCAACACAAAATGGCATTCAATTGTCCATGGGGGGCATTCACATATAGTAAGATGCCTTTTGGTCTCAAAAATGCTGGAGCGACCTTTCAACGGGCCATGTCATTTTTTTTCCATGACCTCAAGCATATAGTTGAGGCCTATTTAGATGATTTAGCATCTTGATCTCACAAGAGAACGGATCATCCCACACACCTCCAACTTATCTTTGAGAGTTGTCGCTACTTCCAGATTTTCTTGAATCCAAACAAGTGCAACTTTTGCATAACATCAGGACGTTTGTTAGGTTTCATAGTGTCAACAACATGGATCATGGTCTATCCTCTCAAGGTTGAGGAAATAATTCAATTGCCTCCCCCACGCACAATCCTTCAACTTTAGAGTCTACAGGGAAAGCTAAATTTTTTAATACGTTTCATCGCCAACTATGCCGAGATCGAAAAGGGATTTATGCACTTACTGAAGAAAGACGTTCCTTTTAATTGGGATGATGCCTCTCAACACTCTTTCGATGCGTGAAACATGCCCTCACGACTGCCCCTTTGCTTCGACCACCTAACTATAACAAAGATTTATTATTATAACTAGTTGTAGAAAAGTCAAGCATTAGCATGGTCTTAGTTCAAGAGGATGACTTGTTCTCAGAATATGTGATTTATTACCTGAGTTGAGGCCTTGTAGGATCAGAATTCAATTATTCTCATATCGAAAAACTTGCGTTGGCAGTAGTCCATGTTGTTCAACGATTTTGTCATTATGTTTTGTTTCGCAAAACCATTGTCATTATTGTCGTGAATCCATTCCAGTACATGTTGATAGGATGGGTAATAGGCAAAAAGATCAGTAGATGGATAGTCATCCTCCAGGAGTTTGACTGAGATTTTGTTTCAGCGAAATCCAAAAAGTCACTGGTCTTTGCAGAACTTATTTCAGAAATTCTGGTTGAGTCGGGTGATGTTGTGCCCGAAGAGTCGCCTATCAGAGGAGATATGTTTTTGATCACATATTTGGATCCATGGTATGGAGATATACTTATCTATCTCCAGAATTTGAAGTGCCCCACCTCTGCTTCTCATGACGAGCATTGACATATATGCCATCAGGCTAAGAATTATCTCATACTTAATGATACATTGTATTGAAGAGGTGTAGATTGCATCCTACGCCGATGTCTCACTCACGAAGAAGCAGTTATTGTTCTTAACGATTGCCATATCAGAGCCTGTGTCGGTCATTTGTCTAGGTTGGAAACAAACCAAAAGATTTTACGAGAAGGTTACTTCTGGCTGACACTAATCAAAGATTGTATCGAATCGGTCAAGAAGTGCCACCCGTGTCAAATCTTCTCTCGGAAGATGAGGGCACATCCCGCTCCCATGTTTCCTGTCATCACAGTTGGTCCCTTCACCAAGTGGGGGATTGATTACACTACATACAACCCTCCTTCAGCAAGGGAGTACCATTATATAATCGTAGTCGTAGACTACTTCACGAAGTGGGTCGAAGCTATGCCAATGTTTAAAGATGATGGAGAGACTGCAACTCTCTTTTTATTCAACCATATAATAGCAAGGTTTGACGTCCTGAGAGAGTTTGTCACTGACCATGGCAGTCACTTTCAGAACCATATGATGACTAAGTTAACATCAAATCTTGGGTTACTGTAAGAACATTCATCACCCTACTACCCCCAAGAAAATGGTCAGGTGGAAGTTGTAAATAAATCTCTTAAGACCATCCTACAATGAATGATCAACTCAAACAAGTCAAATTGGCATTTGATGTTATACTCGGCATTATGGGCTTACCAAATTTCTGTTAAGACTGCAATCAATTTCTCACCTTTTCAACTCATTTATGGGTTGGGAGCAGTCTTACCTATCGAATGTCAGATCTCGTCCCTAATGTTGGCAGTACAATTATTGCTAGATACTTCTCCACTTAAAGAGTAGTTATTATACCTTGAGCGGATCAATGAGCAGCATCGTGATGCGGCCTTGGACAATGAGGCTCACAAACATAAAGTCAAGTGTCAGTATGATAGGTATGTTCGTCCTTGGATTTTCTCTGAAGGTGACCTTGTCCTGGTCTATGACCAAGATAAGGACCCCCTGGGGGCAGGAAAATTCAAACCCATGCAGTTCAGACCTTTCATCATAAAAGAGGTTCTAAAAAAGTGCTCTTATCATCTGGTTGAATTTGAAGGGAATGCTTTGGCAGAGCCTAGAAATGGGCTCTACCTCAAGAAGTATTACTCGTAGGCAGGTTACCATGGGTAACTTTTTGTAACATATGTATAGTCTTTGTACTATTACTTTCTAGTTTCTTTTAGTATTATGGATGTGTCATTTTTTATGTTATCTTTCATCACTGTGGCAGATGTCAAGTGAATCCAAGGTGTTAATTGGGTACGCAAACAGTGCTATCCGGCACACTCAAAGGCTTACCTCCATAGCTTGGGTAATTTTTACACCTCGAGGCTAGTTATTATCTTCCGGAGGTATATGCTTAGGTGACACCACAAACAATGTCACCGAGTATAGTGCAATTATTGAGTTGCTTCATGATGCCTTATCATTTGGTATCTCTCATCTCCAGGTCTATCTAGATGCTCAGCTGGTTGTGTCATAGTTAAATAGAGTCTACCGTGTTCATGATTCGACTTTCCATCAACGATTCCTTAGGGTACGTCTCTCAGAATGAAGATTTGATTATATTACATATTTTCATGTTCCTAGGGGATTAAACCAAATTATAGATACTCTAGCTAATAAAATTTTAGATTGGCATATCACACACATATGAAACAATATACACATAAACATGTAAATACATTTTTAAAGGAAAAAATGATCCATAAGACACAAAAAGACATAAAAATTCATATATAATATCATAATTACCAAAGTACATAGGTGGACGCAAGCACCTCAAAAGTATGACCAATAACGAGTCATGGGGCTTATGCCCTCAAAAAATATATACAAGTAGTGCTCTCAGCACATTAAAAGTCTAACTAAGGTTAGGGCCTATGGGCCCTGTTGTACTGGTCAACAACGTTTGTCAAATGCCGAAACAATCAGACCCACGTCCGTGGTGCCCTCACTACATGAGGCTGCATAGATGGTGGTAGATCCTCAATCTCTACCATAGGCACCGTGCAAGTGAGAGAAGTAAAATTTTTCTCGACTCATCTTAACACCTTCTCAGCCTCCCCAGTTGGAAGCTCTCCTGCTACAATTGGTCCCCCTGCGGTGGCAGGTGTGACCCCTGGTCGAGGACGACACCTATTCCTCGCATAGTCCACAGGTCACACTGTTCCCACATCTACACACAATAGACACATATCCGTCATAAACTATGGTATAAATATATATATATATATATAACAAAAAAAA
>SNQJ01S0051083.1:21631-46368 GCA_010110895.2 Picea sitchensis
CTTACCCATATCTCCTTGCTCTTCACCAGAAGGTACTGGCATCTCAGGATCTCTCGAGAAATCAATCCCAGCATAAGGGTAATCCTCTATGACTGGGATCTGTCATGACAACCAAGGGAAGAAATCATCGTCAAAGGACTCATTGGTCATTCCACCACCCTATCGTAGCAGTAACATTGCCCATCTACAAACTATAGGAAGAGAGGCCTAATGTCCTCATACCACTACTTGAGGACTGAAGCTTGGAAATATTTCAAAGAAGAAAGAGCATAGAATGCTCCCGAGCCTGAAGTTCCTCTATGTCCACGATCAACAATCTATCAACTGCCTCTTCATAAAATCTAGCAGTGTAGTGCTCCAGTCAAATACTTGTGCATTTAAGCACTGGAGTGCATAGTTCATCTAAGCATGGGATGCCTGATGTAGAACCATAGAACCATTCATATGCCCAATAAGCAACACAATCACCTACAATTATAAATCAGTAATATTTCTTATGGGCACCTGTGAGCTCGATCGGTCTGTACCAGCCTCACAGTAACATCCTATCAATTCTGCTATGTAGTGTGGCCCAAAAGGAAATGTCTGAAAGTTGACTGGTTCCCCTCTCCTAGAGATTCCAGTCAAAAAATATATGTCCTCTGTCATGGGCACCAGTGACTACCCCTCTAACATAAAGGCCTCTGCATCTGGATGCTAATAATCAACCAAGGCATTCAGTAGCCTAGGTTGTGCCTGCATAAAAGGACATAAGAAGAACTTGAGTAACCCACATTGCATTAAAGAAGCCATAGCATTGGGGTTTTCCCTGGCCAAATCACTAACCTCCTCATGCTCTCTTTCCCTCCAGTGAACATACATCTTGCAAAACACCAAGTTCAGGAGGGTTAACCCTTGTTTTTTAAATTTTTTCATTCAATAAGGGGGTCCATGCGAGCTATAATGCTAACAGTCGCGTGTACATGCGTGCAGTTTTTACTCTGCTCGAATGTACATGTGACCTATCCTAAGACAGCCCGTGTTGACCTAGGGCCCTCCTTTTGAAGTTCGATTCCCCCCAAAACTTGAAACCTAAAGCATAAATAAAGATTTAAATTACAAGTGGAGAGAGTTTATACTTACTTTTTCCATATAGATGGTCGTTTCGTGCACTGCATCTCCCAGAATCACCACTTTTATCAAAGAGGGTTTTTCGCTCCAGAGTCAATTTCAAAATCAGCAATGGTGATAATGAGCTGCCAGCTTCTATTTATAGACTTTTTGGCCTCTTTTTGTCACTTTTTTGGCCCCCCTTATCATTTTCTTTAAACCAAAAACCATTTAGAGTGATTCAGGAGTTGCATTGAAAGGGTATGATTGGGTATCAGGACATATTTTTTGGAGTTTTTGGGTAACTTTTGACGGTTCGTGGAAAAATATCAGATAATCAACTTGGGCATGTAAGTAAGGTTTCCACACTGACTTTTGTATCTCGTTGTCTTTATCCCTTTTCCATAGGATCAATCCCATCAGGTTGTGACACAGAACCATCATTGTTGCTTTAGAAGTGTCGTGAGTTGGTGGTAGAGATTACTAGAACATGGATGCCCTAGGTAGATCCTGGTTGCATTATCGTGTCCATGTTGTCTCTAATCACTGTAGGCTCGGGAGTCCTTGTTTTTTTTCCTGATTATGAGTTTGAGCCTCATTTGCATGATTCCTTTTCGCTCTTGACCTCACCCTCAGGACTACCAAAAGAAATAACAGGTCTTATTTTAAGCCCTTTTTAGATCCTCTAAACATGAAAAGATTATCGAGCGATATTGTGGCCTTTCACGCTTATTAAACTGAAATTTGAAGTCATGTCTATCTGGCAGTAGTTTACCCCTTTTTCGATCTGGATGGTCAATTGTACGAACAAAGGTATACTCTAAGGAACTTCAGTTCTCTAGAAGAGTACTCTTAGATATCATTTTAACCCTTTTTCGGGCCTGAGGGACTAAATTTATGAAAAAGAAACCCCCACGGACTCCATAGTTAAGATCTTTTCAGACTCCCTAAAATTGAAAAGATCATCGAGTGACCTTATTCTTTCACACTCGTTAAACTGGTCCAGAAGAACATTCCTAACGACGTCCATAGTTAATCCTTTTTTAGACTCCTTAAAAATGAAAAAATGGCCTAGTGATCTTGTCTTTATCACACTCGTTAAAATGGTTTTGAATAGACATCTTGTCAGTGCTATATTACCCCTTTTTCAAACCGACTAGACTACATTCGAAAAAGGTACCCCAGTGGAGTCTCCTTTTATGGTTTTTTCAAACTCTCTAAATATAAAAAACTATCGAGCTTACCTTATTTGGGCTCATTAAACTTACATCGAAGGACATTACCATTGTGTGTTTTATTAATCGCATTTGCATACCCGCGTCTTTGGCCTAATGCCAGCTCCATGTTTCTCTCAACTGAACCATCTAAAGTATGACTCATACGCAAGCCCTGTAGCACTTTGCCTCTGCATCTTGACACCTTTGGCCCCTGGAGGAATTTTCTTGAGTGTCCTTACTTTGAACATCAGTCTTGTCCTTATGCCCTGAACTAGTATGTTTGCAACACTCATTCCTCCTTTGTAGCGTTATATTATTTTATTCTTTTTCCAAAAATGATTGAAAAAGACAAAAAAATCAAATATACCCCAAAAAGAGGAAGGGAAAAGTATTTTCTTTATTGGAACCATAATGAGTTGCCCTTAAATAAAGCACATCGGTTTGCTTGTTCGTCAAACTCTGGGATTTAATACGACCTTAGGAAGTTTTTCTCGTTACATAGAGCTATGTCCTCCTCCATTTGGTTATTCTTCCAAACATATGGAGAGTTTGTGTTGCCTCCTGCCTCATAAACTTATGTTAATGCCATGCTTCCTAAGTCTCATCATTTTTCGTGTTGTTGTCCAAGGGAATTTTTTACCAAGGTAGAGTCGGCCCCTCTACATTTTGTCTCTTTCCCTCATACCCGGCCATCCTAAATGTCTAATCAAGTCTCTGTTCGAAATCAATGAAGCCTTGAGTCTGATCATCAAGATTCTCTAGTCCATGACCAATGAGTCATCGAAGACCTCTGGGTAGTGAATTCGTACACTCATATTACCCTCCTACCCTAGTTTTGAAGATTTTGAAGTTATTACTCGAGCTCTGAAGCCCTCATATTCAGCCATCAGGCCTTATCATCTTCTAAGAAGATGGATATTCTACATGTATATCTTTTTTATTTCGAGATGTATCTCCATTGTGTATTGTTCACGGCTACACTTTATATAGTTATATGACATGGATCTATAGTGTATTTGATTGGTAGCCATGATTTTATTTTATCCCGAGCATGGGTATGCCTGCCTTGGTGAGACAATTATTATTTTTGCAGATGGTGCCTCTCTATTTCTCGTCCCTGGTTTCTCTTGTTTGGCATATCAGTAAAGATTGTTAATGTATTTCGGCCATCAGATGCTCTTCTAACCTCACACACTAGGGGGCATCTGTTATAACCCTAATTTTCACTAGACATGCATACCTGGCATCAGGCCATCTCAGGTTCCTTCTTTTCCAAAACACTGTTGAACAACTCTTCTTAAAAACACCTTTTATAAAGGCCCATGCACCCAGCTCCATTATTGCATGTGTGTACATGCTAGCTGACCCAAAACAACCCACGTGTACCTACAAAAGCATGAAAAAAAGGAAAGTTGTTTACGAAACACACAACTTTGGGTGAGTTAACTAAACCTTCCATCCATGCATGGCCGAGGGTTCGACCAAATACCTAGCTTCTTCTAGCCTATAAAAGAAGGGGTAGGGGTCCCATTTGGAAGACGAGAATCATAGTAAATAAACTATACCTGATTGCACATTCCCTTTGTCCCAACCTTTTAGCCATCCTTGTGCAAAGAGAAAGATAGAGCAAAGAATTTTGAGGACAGTTGAAGAGGAGCCCAGGACCAGGTTCGTGGAGTAGTGGTTAGCTTCATCATTGTAAGTTGATTTGTTGAAGTTAATAATAAAGAAGTACTTTTCCCATCCCACCATATGAGGTTTTCATGGTTTATTGCATACATGTTTATTGAATCTCTAACCCATTAATCTATATATCAAATACATATGGAGTTTTTTTTTTTCTTGTGTGAATGCAGGTCAACCTTGGGAGGAGAGCTACATTCAAAGAGAGATCAAGCATGAAGAAGGATCGATATCAAACACATGTAATAAAGTATGCTCACTTGATCTTCTTAACTATGTATTTGCTTAAGAATAATAGGGATTAGGTCCGGGATGATGGTAGAAAGTAGGAATCTTTAGGTATTTTCTGCATGCATAATTAAACCCTAAGTGCTATTCCGTAGGGGAATTTCCCACTCACAACACTAGCAGGAAACAAAAGAGCTAAATTCAACTATGATGATTAGATCTATATGAAGCCTTTAGAAAACCAGTGTTCTAGAAAGACTGAAGTACATTGATATCAAGAATTACATTCTTTGTTATGAAGTCTAGAAAGGAGAAGTGGTTCTCCAATATATATCTCCATAGATGAATGGCTAAGAAGACATTTTTGGTAATTCCTCTATTCAAGATGAAAGAGTTTGTGTACTTAATCTCGAGCTCATGGAGACAACTTTCTTATTAAAAAAGGAAGAGATAACTCCCAGGTTGGGAGGGAGCATTGATGTGTTATTGATTTATGGACAGTCATTTTTTAGTTCGAAAAATGGTCCAAGATAAGAAGTTCCTTTCCAGTTCAGAAAGTGGTTTGAGATATCTAACAGAAAGGAATTTTCCAGTTCAGAAAATTTTCCAGATTGAACAGTCATTTTTGTAATAAAAATGGTTCAATGGATTGTTGATGTACCATAGACAACGATTCCCCTTGTGGTTAACATAGGGAATGGTCTAGGAAATTCTCTCTTCTTGGTAGTCACTCTAAGTAGTGGTCAATAAGACTGGTCCACCTCGCTAGACAGTCATTCTTTCGAAGCTCATAGTTGTGAGCATTTTAGAAAAATGGTCTGTTTTGGAGGTTGGTGCAGGACATTCATTTCCTTAGGAAATGGTTCGGACAGTCATTCCCTAGGGTAGATTCATTCTCTCAAGGTTTCACTTTGTTTAGTGCCAGAGGAATGGCCCAGATAGGTGAATGGTTTAGGTTCACCAATTAGGGACAAGCATTCCCTAGGGCAGATTCATTCTCTCTAGGTTGCACTTTGTTTAGTGTCAGAGGAATGGCGTAGATAGATGAATGGTCCAGGCTTAGAAATCGGGACGACTATTCTTCCTTGCTTAAGAAGAATAGTCCAGATAACTCATCATTGATGTTTTACCTTCTGAGGGCATATGCTCTTCTATATCTCACAAATGTGAGTGGAACAATGGCCCATGTGATTCAGTTTATATCATAACAATTTTTTCTGTGCAGTTTGATGATATGATTGTTATGGAGACTGTATATCTTGGGACAATAGATGTATACTACTATGGTGGATGTGTTCCATTGATTGTGACTATATGTCCCTGATCAAGTATATATGTGCTACTTGGTGTGGTAGTGTACCACTGGACTGTAGTCGTGTACTACTATGGATAGACACAGTTGTGCTCTATTGCATGATATTGTTCTGATTTCCTTGAAGATTATCAGTAGTGTTGGAAATGATTATCAACTAGATGGATGATCAATGGATAGAGATTTCCCAAGACGAAAAATGGTCCAGTACATTTATTCTTCTAGGACATATGGCTGGATTAGAAGAATGGATTTTGTGTCACTCTGTGGAGTGAGTGACTTATCCAGAATCATGTCTGATTACTCAGATGGAGTATTGTTTTGAGAGATGATGCAACTGATGACACTGATAGTGATGATGGTGCTCATAATGTAATCATAATTTAGTCTATATGACTATGTTAATGCTACTAGGTAAATGGTATGTTTGTGCTCAATACCATTACCTTCAATACCTCCCTAGCTATGAGGGAGTGTTGATATTATGGTAGTTGCGGGAGGTATTTACCTCCACGTGTAAACTTGACAAGAATAGAATATTCCGAGGAGCAAGAAGAAACCCTAATTAGTTGGTTAATAACCCTAAAAGACAAGTTGGGTCAAGAGAATAACTTTTATTAGGTTATTAGCCTCAAAGAGAAGAAGTCGGCTAAAGGAAACAATATATACTAAAGAATTAGTACCCAGAATGAGAAGTCAGCCCAGGCACTCTTCCAGATTTAGTATAAATATAGGAGGCCAGTCTTCATTCTGGCAGGCATTCTCAGAACTATAGAAGCAACAATTGTGTGCACTGCATTGGTCCAATTTGTGCACAAGTTTGGAGGAGAGTTGTCATTGAAGCTATTGCAGCTAACAGATTTCAGTTTTGGCTTGGACTATCTCTTGGTTATGGTTTGGAATCTCTGATCAGCTCTTGTTTGGTGCGATATCCTTGGAGAAATATGTGCCACCTTTGTTTGGCTATATAGCATAGGGTTTTCTTCCGGAATGATTCTCTGTCAAGGTTAAGGTGCTTGGGGGTGGCTTCATCCTATGGTTAAATGAGCACATCCATTATATTCTAACATCCTATCCGTTCTTCGGATACGATATGCCCCAAATAGTGAATTCGATTCTGATCAAATGAGCACTTGCTCAATTTGGCATACAATTGGTGCTCTCTTAACACTTGTAACACAATCCTCAAGTGATTCTCATGTTCTTCTTATGAATTGGAATATACAAGGATGTCATCCAAAAAGATAATTTCAAACTTTTCTAATTATTTCCGGAAAACACCATTCATTAAGCACACGAAAACAACTGGTGCATTTGATAACCCAAATGGCACTACTATGAATTCATAATGACCATACCTTGTTCTAAAGGTAGTCTTTTTGATGTCTTCAACTCTGATCCTTACTTGATGGTATTCAACCAAAGATCAATCTTTTAGAATATATTGACATCCTTTAACTAATCAAAGAGATCATCAATCCTTGGAAAAGGATACTTGTTCTTTATAGTCACTTTGTTCAATTGTCTGAAGTCAATGCACAATCTCAATGCCCCATATTTCTTCTTCACAAATAAAACTGGGGCACCTCAAGGTGACGAACTTGGGCATATATACCCCTTCCTCAAAATTTCTTCAAGCTACATATGCAGTTCCTTTAGCTCTGGTGTACTCATCCTATAGGGAGAATTGGATACTGGAACTACTCCAGGCATTAAATTTATAAAGAAATCAATATCTCTTTTTGGGGGTAGTCCTCATATCTCCTTGAACACATCCTTAAAATATTGCAGGACTGCATGATCCTCAATATTTGGCACCTTACCCTTAGGTGCTTCCTCCATATGAGCTGCAAATATTTGAAATCCCTTCCTATAACACTTCTTCAACTGCATTGTTGAGATCTCTTGGACAGTAACTTCCCTAGTAATTTCTTGAATTGTTCTTGGGTTCCCTTCCTCATTTAGGAAAGTAAATGCCTTGTTATGACAGTCTAAGACAACATGGTGCTGGTCCAAGCAATCCATATGAATTAGGAAGTCATATAAACCCAAGGGAAGGATGTTCAAATATTCCTTGGTACTTATCCCAATCATGTCCACTGGACATGATTTAACCAACTCACCAACTTTTATCTTGGCTTCTATAGCAATTGCACAAACCAAGATTTCCCATGCTTGCTTCTTGGAAATTCAAATCTTTCAACTACCTTAGGATCTATATATCTATGATTGGTTCCTGAATCTATTAAAATCGTAAATGCATGGTTATTGATCATACCTTATACTTCAATCATGTGTGATTTAAATCATGCTTTCTTGTTTTCCAGGGCTGCATAGATCCTTGGAACACTTCTTCCCATGTCCTCCATTATTTCAGATTGCCATACATTGTTGACAACTGTCACTTTATATTTTATGTGAGGAAAGTCTCTATACAAATGATATCCTTTACAACCCCAACATTGAATGGGCATTTGTCTTGGTCTTTTCTTACTTGTCTCAGTCATTCTAGGGTCTCTAGGGTTTTTGTTGTCCATGAGGACCATTTCTGAAAAATGGTGGATTGTTCCCCTTCTTCCTCTATTCCCTATTAAACTTTGTCTTGTCCTCCCAAGCCTTCTGGAAAGTAGGCTTTCCTTTTTTCTAATCATATAAGCATTTAGCTCACTTTCTAGTTTCCTCCAAGGTTTTAGGATCATAATGAATTTTATCAATGATGAAAGATGGCAACCCAATCAGGTATCTCTGGATCTTAATTATCTCATCCTTTACGAAGGAGATGTACTTCAACATTTCTAAAAATATCCTTTCATACTCATCAATGGTCTTACTACCTAGTTTGAGTTCAAAGACTCTTTCATCTTTTTTTCATTATACCTACTGGTTAAGTATTTCTTCTCAAAATGCTTCTTGAATTCCTTCCAATTCACATTTTTATCTTTAATGTGTTTCACCTGCGCAAGATGATCCCACCACATGGATTCCTTTCCTTTCATATGATAAATAACAATTCTTCCTTCCACATGAGAAGAATAATTATGCAATTGGAAATATTTTCTCATGCCTAAAAACCATGTCTCGACATCTTCATCTTTCTTGTGCTCTTCATCAAAAGTAGGAGGTTTGATCTTATTCATTTCTCCTCTCAATTCATCCACCCTAGACCTCTTATATTTCTTGGCAGGGGATGGACTTGAGATGTTATGTGCTCTCCTTTTGGATTGTCTTTGAGAGTGATGGTGATGTCTACTATCACTTCTAGATATTCCTTTTTCCTTAGGGGTCCCGTGGCTTCTTGACTTTCTAGAGCCACTCTCCTTATATAACTTATTTTCAATTCTTTCTAGGCTCTGTATTAACTTCATGTTGAAGTTTTCCTACTTCTTATTGTCCTTCATAATCTTTTCATTATCATCCTTAAGACTTTGGACATCTGTCTGCAATTTTCTGATGGCCTCAGCTAGATTTATGTCTTCCTCCTTTCCTCATCCATGTTCATTGGAGTTGGTTCCTTCCATACCCAAATGGAAATTCATCCCTCTTATTTCATCTTTTTCACTATACACTACCTGTGTATCATCCATATCTCTACCCTATATGTTGATCTAATCTGGTCAATCTATTGTTAATTATGCTAAATGTGCAACCAACAAAACCTTTCCATGTTAACTGATTCAACAATTTTATAAAAACATGAACCATTTTGGTTCAATAACCTATCAGACTTATTTCCTCTGATTTTCTGATTAATTTTATAATCATCCCCCTTCTCTAGGTGAACAACTATTGTTGTAAATATAACTGAGAGGGGGGGTGAATCAGTTATATATATAAGATTGAAACTTTTCCTGTTCTTTTTCTTTTTATTTATAGATTATTATTTAATGTGTTGTTGATAACTTAACATGCATAGATATACAATATTTGATCAAGCACACAGAATACACAAAGAAATTGATTTTCATGAGTAAACCCATAAGGGTGAAAACCTCTTCTTCTTAGGATGTCAATCAAGATCCAACTTTCATGTACATCATAGTCTTTGAGCTCCAACTCAAATATGAGGCTACAACCTTTGATAGAAAGCTACAACTTGCAGAGAGCACCAACTCTTAGATTTCTCTAGCACCAACTAGATGGAAGCACCAACTCCTAGGTTTCTCTAGCACCCACTAGATGGAAGCACCAACTCCCAGAATATCTTCTAGCACCAACTAGAATTTAGAGGACTGCAATCCTCCCTAGCACCACCCTACCACCCTGATTGAATCTTACAAAACTTTACTTACTTTCTCTGTCTCTGATATGGTCTGTTACAACTCCATGTCTCCTCTGCCTCTTCCAGCTTCTATTACTATGTTCTGCTTCTATACTCTGCTATTTCTCATGATGAGCACTCCCATACCTCTGTTCATTTTCTCTTCTTCCTTTATACTCTGTGCTATCTCTGCATGCTATTCCTTGCACCTCTGATATCCAGTTCAGGTCCTGTACATGGTCACATTCTACTCACATGCATAACTCTCAAAAAAAAGTACACACTTCTCTATTCTGCATGTCTTTCTCAACCAAATCCTCTGCCAGATCATCATCACAACTCTTCATCTTGTCTGGTGGTTATACTCAATATGTTCATCATCAGTGTCCATTATCCAAAGATTATTTGTCTTCTCTAGTACTCAGAACTCTTCGTCTTATCTGTCAGTTACAACCAATCATTTTTGGCTTCTTTAGCTTATAATCCCCTTCCTTCACGTGACCATTGACAGTGACTTGGGGCCAATTACTTCAAGAATTCACACCTAGTGAGCACTAGCTTCATTCTCTATATGACCTTGGGTGATGATCTCATGTGACCATGCGATTGCGGGTGCATCCAAAGGTGGCTTGAAATAAAACTACTTTTTGCCTCGCAATTTACCTAGAGCCTCCATGTGTCCTTTCTCCAAAACCGTGGTTTCAATTGCAACCTGCCCTTAGCTTTTAAAGTTCATGCACATTCAATCCCCGTAATGAAATAGGACTGTCGATCTCACAAACTTGATGATTCTTCTAAGCTAATGGTTTAGATCTATCCTCTCAAGTCTTTGGATCAGATCTATCCTTCCTAAATCAACAAATATGATTTACTTCATGATCCAAGCTCCGGGAGTTTCAATTCTCAAACCCTGCTTTTCTCCATACACCAATCTTCTAGAGTTGATCATCTGTGAACACCTGTCCTCCTGAATCTATGATCAAGATCTCCTCTGCGAGTCCAGACTTTGGGACTTTCAATTCTCAAACTCTCATTTCTTCCATACGTCAATATTCTAGATTTGATGATCTATAGAAATCTGACCTCCTCAATCGACGGCTCTGCCTCTACTTTGATAATTTGACCTTTAAACCTAATTAATGATTATGTGGCCCCTTTCTCGATCAATGGTCGAGATCTCCTTCGGGTCTCCAAAATTTTGAAATATTGAGTCTTAAACTTTACTTCCCCTCGAAGTATGCAGATTACTGCCACGTGTCCTCTTGGATCAGATCTTTGAGGCTTACTTCGGGTCTTTACCTAGAGTCCATAGGATTACACAATGTATTTTCTGGAGCAGATGACTAAGATTCACTTCATACAATCTGACACCTGAGATATTCTTTGGACGATCTAACGAATGAGATATACTTTGGATGATCCGATGGTTGAGAATTTATTTCGTCTCTCCGACTCTCTATGCTTCGGGAATTTCAAATATCAAACTAAAACTCTTGAATTTATTTCTCTAGAACTCACGATCCATCACCACGTATCCCTCTGGATCTGATGGTTGAATTTTACTCTGACTCTCTGGCTCTCTAGGCTTCAGGGATTTCAAATCTCAAACTAAAACTCTCGAGGTGATTTCTCTGGATCTCATGATCCATCGCCATGTATCCCTCTTTATATGATGGTTAAAATTTAATCCGAATCTCCAGGATTTGGGGATTTAAAATCTCAAAGTTTTCTCCCTCCTAAACTCACGGTCTGCTGACACGTATCTCCCGGTGATCAATGAGCCATATTATCCTCCTGCTGATGAATAGTCTCAAATTACTTTGGCTATTTCACCTCCTTTTGATCCATGAACTTCCAGAGTTGTGGATATTATGCCACCTATCCTCCTTGATGATTGACAGTCCCAAACTACTTCAGGACTTAAAAAATTTGGTAAGTTCTCTCTCCTGTGCGTGCAAAGCCTTAAGGCTCGTGCACCTTGTTTTGATTAGATGAATATTGGTCCTCTGTGCTATGATCCTATGGTCATTTTTTCCCTCCCTCCTTAGATTCTGATCTCTCTGACTTAGAAGGTTTTCTAAGTGTTCAAGGGTCTCGACCTTTGCTCCTCCTATGAGTCCATCTCTTGGACCTCATTTGTACTTCTGGAAAGTGCTATCTCTTCTGCTCTCTCGACTTCTTAAAGAGTCACTTAGACACTTAGTTTAATTGTGGATCTGTGCACTCCTTGAAATATATTCTCATACAAGGTTTCGCTATTATTCTTTCCATCAATGACAAGCACACTCTTCCTGTAAACATGCCAACAATCTCCACCTTTGGCATTGATGGAAACCCTGAAAGGATACACTATTCTTCTTAGACCTCTAATTGTAGCATACAGACAACACCTTTTTCTCCCCCTTTGACATCAATGTAAAGGAAAAAAGAGAGTGACTCTATGCTCCCCCTGATCAGATATACTAGGAGCACTCTCCCCCTGATCAGATAGACTAGTTAGCTTGATAACGAGGTCACGCCTAACTTCTAGCGTAGATACTCAAACTGAGATTTTGCAAGCAGTTTAGTGAAGATATCAGCAATTTGATCTTTGGATGGAATATAATGCAAAGAAATAACATTGTTGGTCACCTGTTCCCTCAAGAAGTGATACTTGATGTGTATATTCTTGGTCTTGGAGTGAAATACAGGATTCTTTGACACACTAATTGCACTAGTATTATCACAATGAATTAGGATCGATGCGGTATATTTTACCTCCACATATGTAAGTGTTTGAATCATCCACAATACATGGGTATATCAAGTGGCAGTTGCAATGTATTCAACTTCTATAGTTGATAAGGAAATGGAACCTTGCTTCTTGCTCAACCATGCTATAAGGGAATCTCCTAAGAAGAATGCACCTCCACTTGTTCTTTTCCTTTCATCCATGAAGTTAGCCCAATATTCATCTAAATAGACTGATAGTTGAACATTCTGATTCCTAGTGTACCATAGGCCATAGTTCATTGTTCCTTTCAAGTATCTGAATATTCTTTTGACAGCTAGCAAATGAATCGGTTTAGGTGCAACCTGATACCTTCCTACCATTCCAACAACATGCATTATGTCTAGATGGGATGTTTTGATGTACATGTTGGACAACTCAGAGGGGGTGGGGGTGAATCACTTGTCACTATGCTTAAACAATTATTCCCATTTTAAACTCTTTACATAACACTTAATGTTGATCACAATAATGCGAGTAAGTAAGAAATAGAATATTCAACAACAATCACAGACATGAAAAGTACAGAGACAGATATTTCCTGAGGAAACCCATAAAGGGAAAAATCTCTTCTTCTTGATATGATAAGTAGTTATTTTCTATACATTATCATTCTTATGATCACCAACTTATTGTGAGGCTACCACCTCTATTTTACAATATGCAACTTGCTGAGAGCACCAACTCTCCGGTTTCTCTAGCACCCACTAGAAGGAAGCACCAACTCCCTGAGTGTTCCAACACCAATTGGATGGAAGCACCAACTTCCAGTCACACAGGCACCAACCTGCATAATAGAGAACAATAGTTCTCTCTTGCACCACCCTACCTCCCTGGTTTTTCTGGCTGCAACCAGATGGAAGATACAACTCGTTGTGTTCAAGAATCCACTTGAAACTCTGAGGACAACAATCCTCTCTAGAACCTCCCTACCACCCTGATAAAAAATCTTTGTTTGCTAGAATCTATTATAGTGATACAATATTTATCAATAGCTTACCAGTCTCATTATTGTTTTTCTACAGTACTTTGTTCTGCCTGCATCAGTGTTCTCCTCCATGCACACCAGCCTCTTTGTTTAGATTTTCTACTGCATTTCATACTTTGTTTCATTTCTATGAACTCCTCTTTATCCTCCTGCACAACCCTTCTATTCATATTCTCTTCCACCATTATGCTCTGTGCAACCTCTGCATGTCATTTGTTGCACTACTCAACTCTACATTAGATTGAGCTCATGGTCTCCTTCTACCCACATGCCTAGATATCACAGAAGCACTCACTCTTCTCTGTTATGCATGTATTTCTCATGCCAAGTCCTCTTCCAAATCATCCTCACAACTCTTTGTATTCTTTGCGGTTATGCCTAGTCTCTTCATCATCAATGGTTGTTATGCTGATATTCTTTGGCTTCTCTAGTAGTTACAGTCTTTGATAATTTTCCATATGTCAATTGTCTCTATGATTAATATTCATACCACTAGCAGTTACCTTGAGACTCTTCATCTCCTCTGGTGATCACCCTGAAGCCTCTTCGAATTCTCTGGCAGAAACAATCAGTCATTTATGGAAGTTACCAAGAGAACCTATGTGCGCTCATGCCTTTGGAACCTTTTCCCTTTCAAAGAAAACTACACAATGGGCACTCAATTTTATGGATAGGCCCTTTATTTCACGTGATGACCAACGATGACCAAACGCCTAACCAACAAGTGCTTCACGAATTCACATTTCGATTTTTCTATCTATGATTTTCCTTGACTATCCCAACTCACGATATCCGAAATGGAGCCTAGCAATGTGCTAGATCCTCCCTTAAACTTTGTTGATGTGACCACTAGCTGTGACCACTCGCTAATCAAAAGGGGTTATTTGCGATATAGATGATCTCTGATGTGGAGCCTAGTGACATGATATATCCTCCCTTAATCCTCTGACGATGTGACCTCCAGCTCAGTCCCAGTGCTTAATCTTCTGGGTTCTTCATAACTTCGCGTATCTCGTAATCTACCATGAGTCACCCCAACTCTCTACTTTCCAGATAAATGGTCAACGCTCTCTCTTTGGTTGGTGACTATGATCAAATCATGACCTTTCATGTCAGGTGTTTGAACGTGAGCCAACCCTAACTCTTCCAACTCTTGATTCCTGATTTTTCTCTTTGCCAGATCAACAGTCATGTCTCTTCTTCGATATGATGGCTTAGATATCATCGTGACTTCGCATGTCAGGTGTTTGAATGTGCTTCAACCCTGACTCTTCCAACTCTTGATTCCTGACTTTCTACATTTCCAAATCAATAGTCACGACTCCTCTTCAATCTGATGACTCAGATCTAATCATGACTTTTCATGTCAGGTGTTTGAACATGAACCAACCCTGACTCTTTCAACTCTCGATTCCTAATTTTCCACTTTGACAGATCAACGACCCACCAAATTCCTCGATCCAATGACTATGATCAATATAAAAAACTTGGAGTTCGCGATGTCTGTGGACTGATCGATGTAGTTCTTTCGATTCACGATTCTGTGAATCTGCTTTATTGCCTGCCACGTGTCCTTCCTAGATGAACGAATAAGATTGCTTCATAGCTTTGGAGTGTTGACTGACTTCAGGGATTATCCTCCTTGCAGATCCATTGGATATAATGATTTCAAGTCCTTCACACTCTGATCCAATGGTTGAGGTCTAATATCCTCCTCTGTGCGGTCCTCCTATCTGGACTCTGTTCTGACGAACTAGATCATTCCTCGATCCAATGGTCAAGATCTACTCTTCTCGAACTCAAAATTCGCGAGTTCCTACAACTCTGCCTTTGAATTTTTGGATTTATGAGTCAGTGAAATGTTGATCTCCTACCATGTGTCCTCTCTTCATGGACAGTCATGATTTACCACATGATATTGGAAGAATTTCTAAGTGTCAAGGGCCTCAATCTTTGATCCTTCTGCGAGTCCTAATGACTTTGGGTCTCGTCTACGTTTATGAGAACTCTATCTCTCATGAGCTTTGGAAATGGAACTAACCTCGGCCCTACTGCACACTTGTGCTCTTCGTGCAACTAAGCACTATTCCTCATGAGCTTCTTGAGCTTTCTCTTCTACGTCTTCCTAAGAGACATCTGGTGCCCACCTAGCACATTCCTCTCTTTCTCGTCTTCTGGTCTCTCGAGATTTGGTTATTTGCTATTATTTCCAGTTCCATCCTCATTGTTGTTGTTTCTATCAATGAAAAGCATGCTCTACCTATAAACATGCCAACAATCTCCCCCTTTTCAATTGATGGAAACCCTGAAAGGCTGCACTATTCTGTTTAGACCTCCAACTGTAGCATCCACACCTTTTCTCCCCCTTTGACATGAATGTCAAAGAAAACATTCTCCCCCCAAGCTATTGCAGTACTTTTCGGAGGTATCATATATTCAACCAACACAAACTCCCCCTGACAGGATGGACTATTTATCTTGATAACGGGGTCACGCCCAACTGCTTGCATAGATACTCAAACTGAGATTTTGCAAGTGGTTTGGTGAAGATATCAACAATCTGATCTTTGGATGGAATATACCGCAAAGAAACAATAGTGTTGGTCACTTGTTCCCTCAAGAAGTGATATTTGATGGATATATGCTTGGTCTTGGAGTGAAATACGAGATTCTTTGACACGCTAATTGCACTAGTATTATCACAATGAATTGGGATTGGTCTAGTATATTTTACCCTCAATTCTACAAGTGTCTGAATCATCCACAATACTTGGGTACAACAAGTGGAAAATGGAATGTATTCATATTTTGTAGTTGATAATGAAATGGAACCTTCCTTCTTGCTCAACCATGTTACAAGGGAATCTCCTAAGAAGAATTCACCTCCACTCATTCTTTTCTTCTCATCCACACAGTTAGCCCAATAAGCATCTGAGTAGACTGATAGTTGAAAATTTTGATTCCTAGGATACCATAGGCCATAGTTCATTGTTCCTCTCAAGTATATGAATATTCTTTTGATAGCTAACAACTGACTATGTTTAGGTGTAGCCTGATACCTTCCTACCATTCCAACATAATGCATTATGTCTGGACGGGATGTTGTAATGTACAAAAGGCTACCTATCATAGACCTCTATGAACTTTGATCAACATCAGGTGAGTCATCATCCTTGATTTACTTGCATCCAGTGACCATAGGTGTGCTCATAGGTGTAGAATCTTCCAATTGAAACCTTTTCAACATTTCTTTTAGATGTTTCTCTCGAGAAAGAAATATTCCTTCAGGCCTCTAAGTAATTTGTAGACCTAGAAAAAATGGCAGTTCCCCTATCATAGACATTTCAAATTCAGACTGCATGGAATAAGCAAACCATTGTACCAATGAAGCATTATTGCTTCCGAACATGATGTCATCTACATAGACCAACACAATGAGAAAATCATTACCCTGTATTTTGATATATAGATTATTGTCAATTGTTCCTCTCTTGAACCCTTTGTCTTGAAGATACTTATCCAGTCTGTAATACGAGGCACATGGAGCTTGTTTCAACCCATATAAGGATTTCTCTAGCTTGTAGACAAAGTCAAGGTTATCTGATAGTTGGAAACCCTCTGGTTGTTCCATATAGACTTCCAATTTTAGATCTCCATTTAGAAAAGATGACTTGACATCCATTTGATAGAATTTAATTTTTTTATGACAAGCATATGGAAGAAACATTATAATAGCTTCTAATCTTGCTATGGGAAAGAATGTTTCATCAAAATCCAGTCCTTCTATTTGAGCATATCCTTTGCAGACCAATCTAGCCTTATTTCTTGCAATATTTACTTGCTCATTCATCTTGTTTTTGGAGACCCATTTAGATCCTATTACATTTTTATTTGTTGGCCTAGGAACAAGTTCCCAAGTGTCATTCTTTTCAATCTAGTCCAGTTCCTCATTCATTGATTTTAACCAATTTATGTCTTTACTGGCTTCATTAAAGTTCTTAGGTTCCACCATGGATATTAAGGCTATATGTGATTGCTCGATGTCTTTGATTATCCTTCTCCTAGTTTGTTGATCCAGATTTTATGAGTAGAACTAAATGAATACAGATTATTAATAGGTTCTTAACACAAAATAACAGAGATATAGTAAAACCAGTTTTCTATTCAATAACGAAATAAGATGAAACCGTAAAATGTAGCAGAAACAAGCTTGTTGGAATGGTGACGACTTATCTCTGAGAAGAGATGTGATAGAAGTGCGCATTCACAATAAGAAGGTTACAATGAGGCTCTGAAGGCCTTTTTACAATAAGAAATAATTTCAAAAACCCTAGACATCCAAAAACATAACCCTATGAGATGAAGCACCAAAAGTCATGTGGGCCTCGTTTGGGTAAGTTAGTACATCAACTTCTCGGGGTCATAACTTTTGCATGCGATCTCCGTTTTAGGCATGTGATAGCCTGCTAGAAAGGTATCATTGATGATATTCATTTTTGGGGCTCAATCATTCATTTAGCTATAATTGAGGATCTCGATCCAAAAAAACCTTCATTTAGGCCCTCAAAATGTCCCCGGAAGTTAAAACTACTAAAAATAGTAAATTGCCAAAATTGTCAGACAACTATTTTGAGCCAGTTGGAAAAGGTGGGTGGCCACCAATATCCATCTAGATCAATAATCCCTCATTATGAGTAAATGGTATCCATTGCATTGAGGTCCCCCATCAGATGAGGAAATTTCTTCTGAATTTGGCCTCGGGTGAGCTACTTGCCTTGGTGCAAGAGCTGCCCTGCTTTGACGACTCGATAAAGATGGATCATTTGTTGTCGAGTTCCCTTGATATGTCTATCCACAATCTGATCATTGGATGCCTACTGTATGCAGTCGGGGTTGATATCTATTGGTTTCAATTGTTATGCTACTTCTGAGGTGTCCAATAATGGTGGGAAATAAGGGAGAAGGAGATCCACATTGAACACTAGGTCCAGGCCAAGAAAAGGAGGAATGTTGATCTCAAAACAATTATCCCCAATGGCCTTAGTGATAGTGTATGGCCCATAACAGAGTGGGTGAAGCTTCCTATGGGTTCTTGTAAGGCGTTCTTTCTGCAAGTGCAACCAAACTTTGTCGCCCACCTGAAACTTATGTGGCACCCGATGTTGATCATGGTGTTGTTTGTACTTGTCATTTGACTTCTGTAGAATATCCTAAACCTGTTGGAAGATGTGCTAGATCCTCTCAATGAACTGGGTGGCTTTGTCAGCTTTAGTTGGAGCAGGAGATGAGTCGGTTGAGGTGACCACAAGGGGAAGTGCAACATCTATGGGACCCAATTGTTGGAATCCCAACCCCACTTGAAAGGGGATGTGGTCGGTTGAGCTATGCAGGGCTCAGTTGTAGCTATGTTGGACATAATGAAGGCTCTCATCCCATGTGCAAGGGTGCTTTGAATTATACTTGTTAAGGATATGCACAATCATTCGATTTACAACCTCGGTTTGGCCACCTGTTTGGGGGTGGAAGGTCATGGATTTGGTGAGCTTGGTGTCCAGCAGTGACCAGAGGCTCGACCAAAATGTGCTGAGAAATCGACTATATTGATTTGAGATAATAGTTTGTGGGATTCCAAAATGTACCCAGACTCGTTCAAAGAAAATCTTGGCAGCGGCCTTTGCTGTGATTCTCTTCTTGCAGGCAACTAGGATAGCCATCTTAGAAAAGCAATCAACAACCACAAAAACAAAGTCATTTACCCGCTTGGTGGACAGGAGACCCAACATGTAGTCCATTGAGATGGATTCCCATGGCCTATCAGGTGTAGGAAGAGGGGTGTATAGGCCATGTTTCTTAGTGGTCAGTTTGGCAATAACGTAGGCAGTACAAGACCTGATATACTTGCTGACCTCCTATCGAAGTTTCAACGAGTAGAAATGTTTTTGTAGCATCGCCACTGTCTTTTCGACAGCGAAGTGTCTTGCCACCTGACTGTAGTGGGCTTCCCAGATCAGCTTCACTCGTTCACTTGATGGAACACAGATATGGCCCAAACGACACATCAACCCATCCTGAAGATGGAAATTATCGACAACTGCGTTTGCACACAACATTTGCTAGGTGGTGGCGAAGTCAGAGTCTGTTTCAAAGAGTTGGGGCGATCCATATGTCTCATGGATGCAAGAGTCTAGCACCGTGGTGAGTGCCATGACTGGTGGTCTGCTAAGGCAATCAGTGATGTGATTGGTGCTTCCTTTTTTATACTTGATGTTGAGGTGGAATTGTTGCAAGTATGTGGACCACTTTTGATGGCGGTCATTCTGCAATTTTCCCTGTGTCTACATGAACTACAATGGATTATGATTAGTGTGGATGACTATCTCCTTCCCAAGAATGTAATGTCTCCACTGGAGGCATGCTTGTGCAATGGAGTACATTTCTTTGTCATAAGTAGGGTACTTACAGACAATATCTGATAGTGTCTCACTATGATAGGCCATGGGGTGGCCGTGCTAAGTGAGAACGACGCCCACAACATAGTCTGAAGCATCTATCTCAATCTCAAAGGGATGCTTTGGGTTTGGTAGTAAAAGTATTGGGGCTGAGCACAAGTGCTACTTGAAATCACTGAACGCTTATTGTTGGGACCGGCCCCATGCAAATTTCACCTTACCACCACCCCTTTTTATTTGGCTAAGGGCCCATGTAATATGGGAGAATCCCAACATGAACCTACTGTAGAAATTGGCAAGGCCCAAGAAGCTTCGAAGATTAGTGAGTGTTGTTGGGGCTAGCCAGTCACAGATGACTTGGATCTTGGCTAGATCCACATGTGCACCATGTTGATCAATGATGTAGCCCAGGTAATGGACCCCGTTCATGCCGAAGGAGCATTTTTCTTAGTTGGCATATAGCTTGTGCTGTCGCAGGGTGTGAAAAACCTGCTAAATATGCTGCAAGTGTTCGACCCAAGTCTTGTTGTAAATTATAATTTCATCTATATACACCACTACAAAAGTATTAGTGAATGGTCGCAGGATATCATTCATCATCCTCATGAAAGTGGCTAGAGAATTTGTCAAACCAAAGGGCATGGCCAACCATTAAAAAATGCCTTCCTTTGACTTGAAGGCAGTATTCCATATATATGTTTGTTCTATCAGGACCTAGTGGTAGCCAGACTTCAGATCAATCTTATTGAAGTATTTGGCCCCCGTGAGTTGATAAAGGAGGTCATTGATTCAAGGAATCAGGTACCAATTTATGACTGTGATTTTATTCAGAGCTTGGTAATCAATACAGAGTTTCCAGGTTCCATCTTTCTTCTGTACCATCACAATTGGGCTCCCACAAGATGATGAGCTAGGGAAGATGTGCCCCTTGTGGAGAAGTTCTTAGATCTGTCACTTGATCTCCTCATTCTCTAACAAAGAGCGACGATAGACTGGCCTATTGGGTAACAGTGCATCGGGGGTCATATCGATGGGGTGCTTGACATGGAAGTGCAGAGGTACCCCTGTAGGTGAGGAGAATATATCCGAGTATTCTTCCATGACCTTATCTACTTGCTTCTGTTGTGTGTGTTAACTCCTCAAATAAACTGAGGGATTTATTTGTTTTTCTTTAGGTGATAGGTTGTAACCTCAAGTCATTTTTGAGTTTCTTTAGATGCAGAACGTAGGTTTATGTTTTTGTCTTAGAAAATAATGAGATCCATGAAGTCTTATTTTTCAAAATTGGCATGATTCACTTTCAACAGCTAACAAAGGTCCAAAATTTGATTGTGCATTGTGGAAAGGGTCGAATTTCAGCAGCTAAGGAGCGCTTTTCATTAGTCGACGCGCTGTTGAAAGTGGTGAATTTCAAAAGGCTCAACAATCAAGTTTGTGGGTGGCACACTATGGAAAGTACATGTTTTCCACAGCTAAGGAGTGTTTTCTACAAAGCGGTGCGTTGTTGAAAGTGTATACTTTCCGCAGCTAACAGGGGTTCTCCACAGAGGCGCGTGCTGGTGAAAGTGGCAAGCGAATAGTTTGTTAACTCCCAAAATGAAATCGTCCTTTCGGTTGAGTTTTGTGGTGGATATAATGGCTTTAGGTAGTATCTTCAAGTTACTTTTTGAGTTTATAGATGAGAAAATTTTTGGTTTTGGTGTGTCCTAGAAAATAATTGACCCATAAAGTCTTCTCTTTCAAAATTGTCATTTTTTACTTTCCACATCTAACGTGTTTTCAAGGATTCATTGTGCGCTATGGAAAGTGCCCACTTTCAATAGCTAACGAGCTCGTTTCATCAGTTGACGCGCTGTTGAAAGTGACAAATATTAAAAGGTTTTAAAAATCAGTTCTCGGGTGGTGCACTGTGGAAAGTACACGCTTTCCACAGCTAAGGAGCGATTTTGATTGATATGGCACGCTGTTGAAAGTAATTACTTTCCACATCTAAGGAGTGTCTTCTACAAAGTGGTGCGCTATTGAAAGTGCATACTTTCAGCAGATAACATGGGTTTCTTCACAGAGTCACGCGCTGGTGAAAGTGGCAACCGAGCGTTTGGCAGAGGCGTTCTCCATGGGTTGTTGCTGCACGAAGCGGGAATCACGTGCGTGATATCCACGTATGAAAGAAATGATGATGTGATCAACCCCACGTCAGAGTAAATCCAAGCCATGCACTGATAGGAGTGGGCAATCATAGAAACTAAATCATGCATGTCAAGATATGACTGTAATTTGAATTTGTCCCAGAACCCACGCTCAATGCTCATCACATCCGGAATGGCAAGTTCGTGTTCAGTGATGCAGGTACAGAGGAGGTACCGTCGGCCTGACACCATCAAATCAAACAGAGGTCTCATATCAAAAACCGTTTCCAAAACACTGTCGAAGTTTTCATTTGATTCAAAACAGAGCCGAAGCCCGGACTGCTTTCAACAGCGCAGAACCTCGGCTCGACTGACAGTTACAAGGGTTTAGTTAACAAGTTTTACAAACTGCAGGATGGCGAGAAAACGCAGTGGTGTTTTACTCAAGTGAGAATTGGATAACTTATCCTTTTTACAATCACATCCCGAGGTCCAGAGAAATTTTTCAAATGCGGGGTGTATGGAATTCGCAGAAAGGTTACAAGTTGGCTGTCACCAGGCCGCAGCTGAAGCCTTCGCCAAGACATTTGATGGAAACAAAGCTCGCGTTGGCTCTGTGGAAATCAAAGTGGATGAGGTTGTCATTTCCGCAGCTACAGGACTGCCAAGAACTGGTCAAAAATGGTTTAAAACCACCGCTTCTAAGAATCTGGATTTCAGGGTCTATTTGAAAGATGGGTACAAACACAAAGCGTGGAGAAAAGGTATGCTCGTTTCATATCTAGATGAAGAGTGGAAAGATTTATTCAAAGGCATTCAATTATACATTACTTCAGAAGGAAGATATGATAAATTGATGATGTACCACTTTAAACTCATGGATCACTTCACAGGCAAGACCCCCATCAATTTGCCTTATTTCTTATATCACAGTTTGACTAAGGTCTGCAAGAGAATTAGAGCTCAACCTTTGAGCGTGAAAACTACTCTATGTCACCTAGGCCTCATTAAATTGATTCTTCTGCAAGAATTGAAACAACAGGGGAGGAGCTGGGAGCACTTTTTGTTCTGGGAAGGTTTTGAAACCCAGAACAAGACTGCAAATGAACAGATGGCTGGTGCAAAGAAGCAATCATCCCCTCAGAGCAGCTCAAGAAGAAGAAGGGATTTACTAGGACCTTCAGAGGACAGGATATATGGACTGAAGCCCCACAGGTTGAAGAGAAAGTTGAACTTCGAGCAGACTACAGATCAGACTACACAGCAGAATTCAGGACATCCTACACAGCAGAGTACAGGGAAGAACATCCTTAATTTTCCATATTCAGATTCAGAATCTGAGCAGCAAGACCAGTGCCCTGTCATCAAGAGTTCTGAGCAATCAGCTGAGTGTGCACAGAAGTATGAAACTTTCAATCAAACAGAACAGAGAGAATCATCAAAAAACCCTAGATCAAATAAATCTCAGAAGATCAAACATCTCAAGGAGGTAATTGCCCAACAAGAGGTCTCGGAGCGGGTGATTAAAGACAGGTATAAGAAGTTATCAGATAACTTTGTCAAGACAAATGCTGCGTTTGAACGTTTGGCTAAGGATAGTGTCAGAGAGAAGAAGAGAAAGACAAAACTCGCCAAAGATTGCAACAGCCTGCGGTGTCTTACCAAGCGCCTCAAAAAGAAGATCAGGGGGTTAAAACAAAAGTTGAAGCAAAGGTCTCATCCAGACCTGAAGGTTCTTGCTCAAGTTGCAGTCAATATGCAAGGTGAGAAGTCAGATGCCCACTGATTTTGGTTGGAAATCAATTTCGAAGGTGAAAACTCTTTTTGTGCACTATCGGGACTTTCAACAGTGCCAGGATACTATTTCATTACCCGTTAGCTGTGGAAAGCGACAGCTTTCAACAGCTAACCCGTGAAAAACTCAAATAGTTGCGTTGTTGAAAGCTGGGCAAGCCAGTTTTGAGGCCGAAAATGCAACAGTTTGTTTCAAACATGTTTTGAAGATATGCCAACGTATCAGTGGACTGTTAAATCACATACAGAATTTCAACCTCAGGGATTCGAGGGATTTTGGTTATACATTTAAAACCATATCCTAAAACTCAGCCATAAATATTGGAAAATTGAACAGTCACGTACAGGTGTCATGCTACTTTACCACATTGCAGATGCTGAAAGATGGAGGAGGAAAATGGCGATTTTGAAGACTGAAGACAGATCGACCACTTAGTTCAGTTGTTGAAGACTTTAATTTCAAAGTTGTTTAAATAGAATAGAACTATTTTTATTTAATAATAGATCCATGTTTTTAGGATCTGTGCAACTGTTTGTAAGGGCTATAAATGCATGTTTTGATATCAAACAAGGGTTCGATTTTGGATAGAGGAATTGGCTATTGTACTCAGACTTTTTATGTTAATACAGATCACAGGTTCCTTTCAATTTTGATGTCATCTTTCCATCTTTCTTTCTACATTATTATCTGTGTTGTCAAGCTTTGAATGGTTGTTATCCCATTGTTTAGCTCATAGCCTGATAATAAGTTTCTTGATTGTCTCTTAGACCCTACCTTGTACTGGTTTAGTTACAATCTGTTCTTCACCCACTTTAAAGT
>SNQJ01S0051084.1:34674-50587 GCA_010110895.2 Picea sitchensis
AACCTCATCATCAAAGTCCACTTTTACAGAACATAGTTGATTAGTAACCATATTAAATTCATTTAAATGATCTGCAACAGACCCACCTTATGACATCTTCATATTAAATAATCTCTTCATTAGAAATTCCTTATTGGACGCCGAGGGTTTTTCATACAAATTGGCCAACGCATCCATCAAACCCTTCGTTGTCTTTTCTTTCGAGATATTGAAAGCCACCGATGCTTCTAGGCTCATCCATATCATTCCTAGAACCTTTCTGTCAAGAATCTCCCATTCTTCGTCCTTCATGGCCGCCGACTTCTTTGCTACTCCGCTCAATGGTAGGAATAGATCCTTCTAATATAAATAATCTTCCATCTGCATCTTCCATAACTGGTAGTTTTGGCCGTTAAATTTCTCGACCCTAAACTTTCCATCTTCCGACATTGCTCCCACTTGAACCAGGAACCCTCTTTTACCTGTGAGTTACCTTACGCTCTGATACTAGTTGTTAGAAAAACAGGACCGCGGAGCAATAAAATAAAACAAATGCAGAAACAAAACACAGAAGATACACAATACAAGAGAGACACAGATTTATGTGGTTCACCCAGTGTGGGCTACATCCACCATAGAAATTGCTAGGTCCTTTCTTTATTATTATCCAGCAAAATGAAGGGATACAACCTACATCAAAACATGTTGTAACTTCCTCTTCTTTCTCTCACAGTATCCCCTCTCAGAATACAATACTTTCCAACATCCATAGCCGCAATACATTTCCCTCATAAAAGAGGTTTGCCTTCTAGGGAAAAAAACCCTAACATAATCTCTATCGTTAGATCTGTGGCCTTATAATGAACGGTCCAGATTTACAATGAAATTACAATATACTTTTACAAGGCAATTTTTGCTTCGGGGGCTTCGCCCCCGAACCCCCACTGGGGTCCCGCTTGCCCCCAGACCCCGCAGAGGGGCTATCCCCCCTATGCACTCCCCTGCATGGAAGAGTGTACATACTTCTAGGGTGTAAATACTTCATGGGGTATAAACATGGCTAAAAGTAAAATACCTCTAAATTAGGAAGAAAATCAAGCTCCACAACCAACAGTTCTTTCTTGTCTTCTTGGAGGATTTGAAAGTTGCTTCCCTTATGGATGGATTTTCTAATTCTTTTATCATTTCATATGTTATAAGTACTCCATGTAATTCATCCATGCTCAACATATCCAGATCTTTTCTTTATTCTAGAGATGATATTTTAGGGTCCAATCTCATTCGGAGATATTTCAATATCTTTGGCACAAAAAATTAATTTTCAATATTTTCTCCCGGTCCTCTTATAATATTCACAATTTAATCAACTCAGAGAAAACAAGATGCAATATCTTCATCTTCCTTAATTCTCATATGTTCAAATTGTCCTTATTAAGTCTGAAGCTTGGCCCCTTTGAATTTAACATCTCATTCATAAACATTCTTGAGGTTGTCCCATATTTCCTTTGTAGAATTACAATGCATAACCTTAACAAATTGTGAAACTGTTAGACTATTTTCAATGGCATTTATAGCCTTTAAATTGTATTCACTAATCTTTTTCCCAACATTATATGTTGGGGGAGAAGCTGGTGTAGTGTATACTTTTACTGCAGCTTACCAAACATCAAATCCCCATGCTTGCAAATATGGTATCATTCTTATGCTCCAAAAAATATAATGTTTCCCATCAAACAGTAGTTTCCATTTTTGGTAAATTCTCCTTGCTTATCCATGATTTTCTTTCTAGTGGTTAGACTATTCCTGAAGGAACTGACTTTGATACCAATTGTTAGAATATTCAAGAACACTGAGAGGAGGGGAGGTGAATCGGTATAGAGTCATTTCAATAATTTTAAAAATCAAGAACTACATAAAACTTAACCATTAATCATACACATTTCACATAGATTTTTACATGGAAACCCAATTGGGAGAAAACCACATAAACATTTCTTAAGTAGTTTCAATATTTTATAAGCACCAAATTGAAGGAAGCACCCACTCCCTGAGTTTTCCAACACATACTGGAAGGAGACACCAATCCCCTTGGAATATTTTAAATGATTATATAGGATCAAATCAATATTCAAATATAATCCCAAAATAACTTCTTAAATCTACATACAAAACTGCTCAAAACTGTATCTCAAATCTGTAAACTTGTAAGATTCGCCACAAGCTCAATTTTCCATTTCTAATTCTGAAAATTGGACCTCAGATATTAGGATATTTCCTCCTTCTAATGAAACAAGTTGAATTCAATTTGGACATACCAAGCTTCAGATATAACCATTTTGTCTCTAACACCTATTTGGGACTAGTTTTTGGATTAGTCACAAACCCTAACTTACAACAAGTATAACTATGTACCTGTAATGAATCAGGATATGAAACTTGTACCCAATATTCATCAATATATTCTTTTAAATTCGTCCAAGTTTATCTCCTTGAATATTCTCCAAAAAAACGTTATAATGAAAAGAGAAAGATGACTCGTTTTGAATAAGAAAACCCTAGTTTTAAAAACCTCAACTTCCATTGAGTATAAATCCAAACCTGTAATGAGTCAGAACCTGAAATTTGTACCCAAGATTCTTCGTTATCTCTTCTAACACACCTCCAAGTTCCACTATCTGAATCACTCTAAAGAAAAATTTATATCAAAAATTCAAATATGACCTTCAAAGAAAAACCTAGAACAAATCATCACAAGACTTCATCTTCCATTGAAAATTCTCTCCTCTAGGATAAAATTCACTCCTCTTCCTTGGATAGGTCAAATTGGTGTGATCCAAATGCCAAATTAGGCTCCTATTATATATATGAGTCTTCTCCACACAAGGGGGTGCGACCATGGGTCACAACTTTTGGGCCACACCTCTTCCTTAAGGATGTCCAACCTTAGGGCTTCTTTAATTTACTTTAGGGGATTCTTCTCCTAGATTTAGGGGATTCTTCACTTGGATTTAGGGGATTCTTGTCTTGAATTTAGGGGCTTGTTCACTGGGATTTAGGGGCTTCTTCTCTTGGTTTTAGGGGCTTCTTCAAGGCTCTATTTGTGTACAACTCAAAGAAGGCATGTGGAAACAACCACATGTTATCTCATCCCGTGAGGATCATGCTAAAAATCTATGCCATAAGGGGATGTATTTGGAGTTATATAAACTTATATCAAGGATCCTTCAAGGCTCTTCAAGTATTCTTCAAGTATACACATCATCATCACTTTTAGGGGCTTATGGGATTCACTTTAGGGATTCTTCTAAGGTTGACATCAATGGAAACCAATTTTCCAATATAGCCATCCTAAACTCTACATTGATTCCCTTGCTGGCTATCTCACCATATGCATGTCTTAACCTTTCAAATTTTTTGGTTCGGAGAACTATGTAGCTTTCTAGGTTTGCCTCATTAACATCAAGGATCTCATTGGAATTGAGGTTTGACCTTGATTTTATTCTTTGTATGACCCTTTAATTGAGATTCTTGAGGATGGAGGGTCCTTCAATGGGGAAATTTAGTGGATCCACAAGTAGGCCACTTGCAACCTAAACGTTTTTCAAAACACTTCACATTTCATTCAAAAGACTGAGTAATTTGTTTTATGTAATTTGTCCACTATGATCTTCAAAATCCATGTTTTTCACATAATTTGACATTCTCTATTGAACTTAGTACATGAATATGGCTCAAAATTAGAGCATATTGATCCTACCATTAAAGACATTGTACTAATTGGGAATTCTTCTATCTGATCTCTACTATCTTCTCATTGACTTGGTGGTTGAAAAGTGTCATTGAATCTTGTAAGGAGAAAATTCTAATGGGATTCGAAAAATATTTGTCCACTTAAAAAAATGACTATCTAGCATGGTGGCCTTTCTTATAAGCAATGTCTTTCCTTCATTCTATATCTTTGATTTCCAAGTTGTTATTTGATATCAATGTTCTCTTTTCTCATGGCTAGGAGGTCGGTATGCATTTTCTTCATCTTTTCTTTAGATAATTGTGCAAAGGAAACCCTTTATTCCCCTAAGGAAAGTAAATGTGAAATATCCACATTTGAGATTAACTTGTTAGTTATTTGGACCTTTGTTTGCTTCTTCTCATTCCACTTCCTCTTCACCAACACCCTCTTCAATTATTAGTACATGAAATCAAACTCAAAGGTTTCAATTTTTCATTCATCTTCCACATCTAGCTTGGGATTCATAAAATCCTCCAGAAACCACTATGTTAACCCCACTAAATTTCTTGTCACTTCCACTATAAGACCCATTTCATTCCTTTCAATTTCATTCTCCTTCGTTCTGCTCTACCTAAATTTTGAACTCTATTTGGGGATTACGTATATTTTATGATTTGGGTATTATCTAGCTCAATTTTCGACACCTCTACAGATAAATTGACCAGAGGGTTTTCTTCTTCAACCTTAGATATTTTCTTTAGCTCTGTAGTAGTTGCAAAAATCCTCCAAAAAACACTATGTTAACCCCACTAAGTTTCTTGTCACTTCCACTATAAGACCCATGTCATTCCTTTCAATTTCATTATCCTTCGTTATTCTCTACCTATCTTTTGAACTCTATTTGGGGATTAAGTATATTTTATGATTTGGGTATCAGCTAGCTCAATTTCCCTCATGTCATCAATTTTCGACACCTCTACAGATAAATTGACCACTGGGATTTCTTTTTCAACCTTAGATATTTTCTCTAGCTACGTAGTAGTTGCAATGAAAATGATGTTGAATGACACAAAGTTCCAAGTTGATGGCCTTGGATCCATTAGGGGTTTATATATTATCACTTTAGCAAGCTTTCTTCTTCTAGCTTCCACCTCCACATAATCTTAAAATCTCCTATATAGATCCTTTCAAAATTGTCTCTATACTAAGGTAAATGATGTTTAATGACACAAAGTGCCAATTTGATGGCCTTGGATCCATTAGGGTTTTATATATTATCACTTTATCATGTTTTCTTCTTCTAACTTCCACCTCCACATAATCTTAAAATCTCCTATATATATCCTTTCAACATTGTCTCTATACTAAGGATTGAGATGCAAATAATTTCTCAACCACTTGATGAGTGTCATGTACTTTGATAGGCTTTGAGTAGAGACTATATGCTTTAAATTCCAAGGTCAATTTTTCCTTTTGGCCAGGTCAATGATTTTATGACCTTCAATTTTTGGCTTCAACTTTGGCCAACGCTCCATCTTGGTCTTTTTCCATGTCATTTCTACCCATGCAATATAGTATGGAAGGTTATTTCCTAGATACTTAATCAAATTCACATCCTTGGGAAATGTGTGTGAAGTAGTGGACAAATCATATATCCTTATGTAGTATCTTCTCTCTAATAGGTACCAATCATCAATTTTCTTCAACACTTCTATGGATATTGAAGAAAAGCATGGACATTATTTTCCATGGATTCTTTCATACAAGGGAGTTGGAACAAAGTTACACATAGTGGAGTATTCCCGGGCATATTAGGTTACCCACAAGCCTTGGAAGTAAGTGTGTAGATGTGCAAAGGAAGGATGCTAGTGGGATTGAAACCAAAGTATTCTGAGAAAGAACACACACAATCCATACGATAGGACACCATGTAAAATTCAAGTATGCATCATTTGAGGGTGTTTTGGCCTCTCGAATAACTTGAGAAAGGTTAGTGGAAATGAGGTTTTCCCAATTAAAAATAATTCCTTGCTTAATCACTTCATGCATAATTGTACTCTAACTTAACCATATGTATTTGGTGTCTCACCTCCCAAACAAGTAGTTCATGAGCATTGCTAGGTCTTATAATTCCACTTGCAAATTTATAATCAACTAAATATTGCATGTGGTGGTTCAAAAAGGTTTAGTTGAAATGAACAATCCATTCACATTTTTATGCACATCATTCCCTTTGTTGAATTCCTTCAATCATTTGTGGCTCACTGATATTGTTGGAGGAGGGTATTTATACATCCTTTGACAGGTAGCAGCATTGAATTGTCTGATTATGTCATCACTCCATGATTTCAATGTTCAACTGGTTACATATACACTCTAGATCGAGGTCTTTAGCATGTATCCAAATGTAAAAAATTCCTCCATGGCTTCCACCTTGTGGAGGCATGTGATCTTGACATTAAAATATTTGTGCACCCTTTTGTGGTTCATTTGACTATTGGTGTCAGTTTGTGGAGGTCCATCATCATTGTACATATGATAGAGGCACAAATAGGTAGGCTTTGAGGTGATTTTTAGTATCAATGTTATGTCCATGAAAATTCATATGGGTTTAACAAAGTTTCATTCTTACCCTTTTCCATAACTTCTGCAGGATAAAAGAAACTTGTATGAGATATGGGAAAATGTGTTAAATTGTACAAGTTATTAAAAATAAAAAAAAATCAGCTACAATTGATCCATTTTTATTTTCTTTGTGACATTTCCATATAATCGAAAATGGCTAAAACAAGGTGAAACTAGCGTTCATTGAGTTACTTCCTCCAGAGATCATCAATAAATGAATGCTTTACATATGCCTTCAATAATTTTTCATGTTAATTTTAGGGACATAAGTCCCACTTGAGTTATGTCTCAACCTCATTAAAAACTATGAAATGAAGCGTATACAATGCTATGCAATATTATAAACAATATCATTTAATTCTTCATTATGATGCCTTTTTCTCCTCTAGTTCTTATCCTTGCACCCTTACCATGGATGTGAAACATTAGCGATTAGTATTAAATGACAATCAAAGATAGTGGAATTACTTCTCATATTCTCTCCACTATCCAATCTTTCGAGTACTTCAAATGGTGAGCTCATTCTTGAAAACACACCCACCTTACAAATTTAGAATCGTGTAGCCTAAATGTTTTACTTTTCGGCTCTTTTTGGACATATTTTATGATCAATTTTGCTCAAAATCGGACCTGAAAATTTTGGAATTGAAGTTTTGAGTGGTTGTGTTTATACAATTTGAGTGCCCTAGGGGTTTTTCAAGACGTTGAATCCATTTATGCATTAAAAAATGCAATTTAAACAATAGAATCTTGTGATTTCACCAAGATTTGTATCATCGGATTTCAACGAAAAAGACAAAAAATAGAGCATTTAGACAACACCATTTAGAATAACATGCTTGCATAATAAGTATTGAAAATTTTAAGTGTTTCAATTATTGAATGATAATGAAATCCATTTATCATGCATGTGACAAACAATTAAACTATCCAAAATGATTATGTGATAAAAAAAATTCATACTTAAATAAAAAGCAAGATAACTTAGGGACTTAATTGTTTATTTGAGAAAGACTTCCTACTGGAATATATAGACAAACATAATATTATTCCCTAAAAACAAATCTACAATAAAAATTCAATGTTTAAGCCAAAACTCAAATCAAACATAGTGTAAGTAATTGTTTGTGAACAACAAGATTTCATCCAAGTGTGTGGGAAATTTGAGAGAAATTTGAAAAGCATATTAATACCCCAGAAAACACATGCCCATAGACATTCAAGCAATTAAGAGTACATGCTAGCACCAAAAGTCACCTCTAGATTGCGGCAGAGGTAAGCCTAGTACCCATCAGTTTATATCTCACGGTTAATGGATTTAAAGAGGTCAAATGGGGCAGACTAGAGAGAATATCGTTTTAACTCAGAAAAATGGGGTAGTATGCACAAGAAAATGAGGTCTTGACCAACTTCATCCAGTAAGTTGTAGTAAGGGTGAGTAGGAGGAAGAAATTGAGGAGATGTAAAGGTCTGCTCTGGACATCACGTCTTCCAGCAACCTAAGGAGGAAAAACTGTGAAAACAAGATCCTCTTGAATTCGAATTTTCAGGAAACTGGAAATGCTATAAATGCACTGCAATCAAACATTCATTACAACACAGTCATCACAATCCATGTGAATCCTTTGATCATGAACATTCAGTATCAGACGTAAGTAAGATGGAAATAGAAGCTAACTTTCATTAAACAAGAAGTCTCATATCAAGCTACATAACCAGAGAACCAAGGCTTCATTAAAACATTACAATACGGCTGAGATCCCTTCAGGTCTCCGGGCTCTAGGAAAATCAAATCTCAAACCTCCTTTGTCCTCAACTGCTTTTACCAAGAGCTATGGATCTGCTGACATGTCGCACCGCCTATGGATGGTCCAGATTCACTTTAGGCCTTTGACACTTCTATCTTTGGCCACTTTGACAAACAACTTTAACAATACTTCGAACCCCCGATTCCCATGAACCACCAATCTAATATTCTCAGGAATGTTTGTCAATGAAGTTGATTTCACCTGTAGCTTGCATTTCAAACCCAAAATGGACTGCTCTGAACATTGTGCTTTGACGTTTCTTGTGCAGGCCATGAACTTGGACGACTTGCTTCCCTTGACAACTATATGTGATAACATTTGGCTCCACAGGGGATGACATGCTCCCTATGAGATGCCAAGAACAAGTAGTTCCAGTGACTTAGCTGTTGGGTTATGGAGTCTACCTCAAAACATTTCGCTGAAGGCCGACATGTACTCTAATCTAGTTAAAAAAGAAAACAAACACACCTGCTCCAAAGAGAGATTATTTATCTACAAACCTACACTAACTGACTTTTACAAACCGCTAGGTGAAATCAAACTTCCACCATAGCCACCCAGATTGATCAGTAATATAATTCTTCTCTTCATTGCAAATGATCCACAAAAGGCAAGGTAACTATGAAAACATAATGAGAACATGATTTGGAACACCAACCATACCCCTAAGTGATGATAATATGAATAACCTTGTAGGCTCCAGTTCTTTTGGGAAACACAACTCCATATATAACCCCACGGGGTAACAAAATTTATAATCAGGAAAGATGAACTAGTAAGAAATTACCTCCTACACTTCCTTGTTACTCACCCATCATTTGATGTTCTCAGAGTGTACAAGTGGGTAGAGGGTTGATGCAGGTTGGTTGATCCCAGGTAATATTTCCTCATTTATAGGTTCAATATAGGAGATAAACTGCACCGTTAGCTCCTCCATTTCTCCTTTGTCTGCTCCGACAACATATGCTAGTTGAGTGCAAGAAGTCTCTTCATGTATATCAATGGATGGCTCTTTCTCTCTATCATGTTGCTCTTGGTAGGAGCTTTAGCTTTCATAAGAAGATTGGTAGCCTGTGCTTTCTGCTTTTGAATACTCTTTAGGGGTAGGTGAGCGCAGAACTATTTTATCTTGCAAAGAGGAAAGAGCTATCTCTTGATTATTTTCTTCAACCATTCCTTCTTTTAAATTTGAGACAACAGGTGTACTAGGGGCGAAAAATAATGCATCCATAGCTATGCCATCATCAACGCTATCTTCAGGTTTCAAACTCTCTACTTCGGCAGAAAGGGAGTCTACCCGCTCCGTCAACTCCTCTGAGGTATATCCCTCATCCTCAAAACTTTCATAAGAAACAGCCATATCCGGAACACAGTCTTTATATTCCTCACAACAGTTATGAAAAATAAACTCAGAGGAATAAAACTTTTGACATTGCCTATTAAAAGTTGCATGAAACTTCTCCAGGGAGGAGAAGTTAGCAGGGGGTAAGGAGAAATACCACTCACGAGCATCTCCTGTTAATGAGAATATGAACATCTTCAATACTACATCCTCATGATGTATTCCCCACTGATACATGAGTTCATGAAACTCACGAAGATGCTCAATAGGGTTGTCATCTTTACGTTCTCTAAATTTGGGCAAAAACTCACCCCATTCATTCATAGAAGGAACAACATTGGGAAAACCAGGAATGGAGGAAAAATCAAAAGGAGCAAACCTCTGAGCCATGATTTTTTCCATTTCAGACTAGTGGAGTCACTGATCGATTCTTTAAACATGGATTCTCCAGGTGAATGATATGCAACCTGAATGCGTCTTCTCTTTGTTCACCATTAAAGACCAGATCTAATCGTTGTCATTTTCCCAGGGAACTTTCAAGCTAAGCTAGTAGCTGCTAAAAACCTTCTCGAGAAAGATTCTCTGGGTCAACTTCAGGTGTGCTAGAGGCATCCACAACTGAATAAGTGGAGTCACCAGGTGTAAGTTGCAATATTCAATAGTTCTGATATCTAATGCACCCTCATAATCATAAGCTCTTTTTCGTCTATCCCAGGGAAATGTCTTCAATTCGTTCCCCGACAACGACACCCGAAATGTTAGCACCATAAGTCACCTCTGGATTGCGACAGAGGTAAACCCAGTACCCATCAGTTTATATGTCACGGTTAATGGGTTTAAAGAGATCAAATGGGGAAGACTCGAGAGAATATCGTTTTAACTCAAAAAACCGGGGCAGTATGCACAAGCAAATGAGGTCTTGATCAACTTCAGCTAGTAAGTTGTAGTAAGGGTGAGTAGGAGGAATAAATTAAGGAGAATATGTAAAGGTCTGCTCTGGACATCAGGTCTTCCAGCAGCCTAAGGAGGGAAAACTTTGAAAACAAGATCCTCTTGAATTTGAAGTTTCAGGAAACTGAAAAACGCTATAACTGCACTGCAATCAAACATTCATTACAACATAATCACCACAATCCATGTGAATTCTTCGATCATGAAAATTTAGTATAAGACTCAAGTAAGATGGAAATAGACGTTGAATTTCATTAAAAAATAAGTCTCATATAAAGCTACATAACCAGAGAACCAAGGCTTCATTAAAACATTGCAATACGAGAGCTTAGCTCAACCATCGACCATTACCAAATATCAAAATGACTCCTATATACTCAAAAAAAATCGCCACTACCAGCAGAGGCATGTTCGAGCTTCTCATCCAATGTCATACGTCCATGCCTTCTCTGGTAGACTACACATGTAGTTTTCTATCAGACGTGAGCTTATGTCAAACATGAGCTTCTGTCAGATGCAAGCTTGTTTCAGCAGGGAACTGCAGAAGAGTCAGCTTGCTGAAATTCCTTCTATCTTTCCATTTAAGTAGTGAGACGAGGTTTCACCAACCTCCCTCACCTTCATTAATTGTCTGCATTGGGAAATCAACGAGATTAAATGCCTAGGGGGCGACCACATGGTGCTCTCGAATAGGACACCATATAAACACATGATTGCGGGGCTGCTCAAAGGTGGTTTGGGTTCACATTGCTTTTGAGCCCACAATACACCACCTCTTGCCACGTAGTCCTTTTTCCAAACCACAGTTTCAATTGTGGGACCGCTCAAGAAAATTATTGCCCAAGCATGTTGTGTCCCCGCAATGAACTGTGACCATAGATCTAGTCGAGATATGAGATCTGGGTGCACCCGCTAGATTTAGCGCCACCACCAAGATCAACTGCCTGCCAACTTTAGGATCCACCAAACTGTGCCTTGGGGGAGGGGGACACTACTTTTGATGTTGAACAATAATACCTCCCAGAGGAAGATCTGATGACGTGTGGCCTCCAGAGATCGACGGCTGAGATCCCTTCGGGTCTCCGGGATCTGGGAAAATCAAATCTCAAACATCCTCTTCCCTCGACTTTTTTTACCTGGAGCTATGTATCTGCTGATGTGTGGCACTGCCGATGGATGGTCCAAATTCACTTCGGGCTTTCGACACTTCTGTCTTTGGCCAATTTGACAAACAAATTTAACAATACTTTGAACCCCTGATTCCCACGAACTATCGATCTGATATTCTCAGGAATGTCTTCCACTGAAGCTAATCTCGCCTGTAGCTTGCATTTCGAGCTCGAAATGGACTTCTCTGAATGCTTCACTTTGATGTTTCTTGTGCAGGCCACGAACTTGGACGACCTATTGCCCTTGAAAACTATATGTGATAATAGTACCTTTTCCCAAACCAATACACAAACAATACAGAATTAAAGAAGGATTATAACCATTCTCTTTATGCATACATTAAAAAGATTTTAGTAAGCCAAACTTAAATACTCTCAGCTTATAAAAAAAAACAAATGGGATTTATTCCTAAAACAATCTTTCAATCAATAAGCAAGAACTATGAGTGTAGAAGGATACAAAGGGATTTCAAGTTCTTTAAACTTGGTTCTTGATAATAATAAAAAGATCAATCATTAAATCCCATGCATAAATTGTTTTTTTCATGTATAATTTGCATGGCTCATTAAATTTTAATGTGCTTTGTATAACTGTTCTATGATTTGGTTCTTTTCACTGTAATTAGGAGACATAAATCTGCACAAAATCATAATTTTTTGTTGTTTAAATGATATTTATGAATCCAAAAATAAATTAGTTTAATAAAAAATCTCTGGGCATCTGATTATATAGAATTAACCACTCAAATCTGCAGATCCAATAAATTCTGGCCAGATTTCATATAAAATTAAATACTGCATTCCAAAATATTCATCCATGGACATTTCAACTTGCTCCAACTACTATGTTGCAATAAAATTTGTTAGTGATTGATTATTAATCCTTTTCTTTCTATGGTGAGAAAAAAACAAAATCTGCAACAAAGAAAATAAAGGCAAGTAATATCATGCCAGCTCTTCATTGACAACCTTATTTTGGCAATAAGCTCATTCAATCCAGCATTCCATAAATCATTTCCCCCAACCAAACTTTATCCATTCTTGAACCGAACCGATTCTTGCAAACAAGAAAAGAAGAAATAAAGAAGCACAAGGAAGCATTAGATTTCCTCCAACTAATATTAAAAAAAGAAAGGATTCAAGCTAGGAAAACCAAATGAATAGAGTTCTAACTAATATGAAAAACAAGGATTCAAGGTAAGAAAACTAAGTGAATTTATATGAGCTGATTTTTTAAGCAAGATATCATTTCCATTCACTCAGACAAGGGTCAAAATTAATAAACACAGTGAAAATTCTTGGATAGAAATATGAGCATTGCTTGAAATCTCTCTGGCACTTGCAAAACTTGTTTGGAGGGAGATGGAAGCTTTGGATAGCTACGGAAAGCTCTAGTTTTAGTGCACATGCTCTTGGAAGAGGTACACTCATTCTACAAGGTGAAAATAAGCCCAAACGAGACTACAAACTTATCTGACAACCATGCAATCTCCAAACGCAATGATGAAGTCCAACACCATTGGAACTGTACATTGATTTCTGAGATGGAAATATTGTCTATGAATCTGAGAAGCAATGTGCATCACTCCAAGAAGAGGATTAGACTTGCTTCAACTCGAATTAGCTCGAACAATTTCAAACCTGCAACTTCAATGGCCCAAATAACAAAGAGTAGAAGAGGATGAAAAAGCAGTTGCATTCAAGAAAATGAAAGAAGAATAAGGCATTAGTGGGGCAACATTGAGCCTTAAGGAAGTGAAACACTTCATTTTCTGTGCAAAAGGAAGAGTTAAAACTCAATACAAGCTAATCAAATGAAGCTAAAGGACAAATTGCTTGCATGAGAAGTTAAGAGGCTAGTCATTGGCCTTGGGAGGTTGGCTTCCATTTTAGGTGAGTGACTTGCTTTCCTTATCTAACTTGTTGACTTCCAAAGCAAGAAAGCTCGATTGCTCACTTAGGAAGACAAATTGGCACTTGAGGTGAGTGATTGGAACATTTTTAAGCTAATTCACCGAGTTTAGCAAGATAAGGTACCCTATCATTGGGTATGTATGGAATCTTGTTGGCCTTCCAACCAAGTGGTTGAGGCTTAGGAGATTTTCATTCAACTTTAATTATGAAAATAACAAAGGAAATTTTTCTTTCCTTTACTAGGAATAGACAATTTCACCCACCTCATACTCTAAGCCTTTGTCTCTCTCAAGTTAGAAACTTAGCCTTCATGAGGAAAATCCTTGGCTTGGGCAACCAAAAAAACCCTCAATCTGGAAAAAACTTTGTCGAGCATGGAGGAAAACATATTTCGTGGCCTACAATTGAATTTAACCATCTCTCATAGTACATCACACCTATGGATTATTGATAGATTAAAAATGAATGGTTTCTCTATTAATTCATATCTTCCTTGGGCTATAGGCAATCAACCTTACGAGCATCATAACACCACTATAACTTTATCTTATGGTGTTGGATCACTAAATCATCTATTGAAAACAGATAGAAGACATGTATATATTTGTAACGAGTTGTTAAGCACCCCATTAGTTGCATAGTGGACTCACAGGCCTCGAAATTCAATTCCATTAGTTGCATTGAACTCATAAGAAACCAAACATGCAAGTAACCTCTTCCAATAATCCAAAACTCATTTTCAATGAACATCTAAATTACATGCAAAAGGTCTTCAAAGGCAAAAGTCTAAATCGCGTTTGGAGTGGTGCTTCATCGAAAATGAGGTTTTTCTTCATGTCTATCTCATCCTTGTTATATGGTCTTTTATTCCAACTATTAACACCAGTTAGATCATAATGTGTGACACTAATGAGGTTATACCGGTAAAATTCCTCAATCCACCTCGAAACTCACCTGAATTCCTGCAAAATGACAAGAAATGAGCTAAATGACCTTAAGCAAGATAAGAGATCACACTTAATCACTACCATCATTATTTCTCCTTCATGCACACCATATTTCCATACTTAGCCTTTGAGGCCCTAGGCACCAAATCACTCAATCATTCGACACAACCTTGCATGAAGTCTTAGAATGGTATCATGTTGCTAGATGCAACAAGATGTCAACAAAGAAATCTTTGAAAACTCACTTCTACCCCACCATGCCATTATTCATCACATATACACAAAACATGTATGCACCCTTCTCAAATCTTGGAACCCATCAAACCTAGCACAAAATCATATAGATCATTGGAACATTGCATTATGTTGCTAGATGAAACTTTCGTCAAGATACATAGCTTTCTTTCTTATATGCATGTCTTCTTTGCAACTCACTTCATACAGACGTGCCCATTTAGTGTTCAAGTGTAAATGCACTTGTTTTCATGCACATCACCATTGTATGCTTGTGTTGTCATTAGATTTGCAATGACATGTGTTAGCGTCGGAAGTCACTTCTGGATTGCAGCAGGAGCAGAGCCCGACGCCCATCAGTTTTATGTCACAATAGTTTTTAATGGGTGATCAAATGGGTAGAGAGTTGGGAAGGTATCACTCTAACTCAGGGACTAGGTCCGATATGTAAGGAACAAAGGAGGTCTCGATCTAACTTTATTCAGTGGGTTGATTTGAAAATGAGCAGGTTGAAGACTTAGTGAGAGGAGTGGACAAGCTACCTCAGGCAACATGCCTTTCAGTAATTTGTAGAAGAAAAACTCTGAATTTGAGATCCTCTGGTTCAGGGCTTCAAGAAACTGAAAGGGGGACTTGACTGGATTCTCCAATTCCAAGTCGTTCAGCGCTTAAGAAAATCACAAGGACCGATTAGAAACAATGCAACTATTACAGTGATCCAATCTACATCATCCTATAACAGTTACCACTCGACTGGATTCTCCAATTATGAGTCGTTCTAACACAGTGTAAACAAAGACGTGAAGGAAACTCACTTTCATAAGACAAGAAGTATCAAGAGTTCATGCATAACCAGAATAACAGTGCTTCATTAAAGTTTTACAATCGAGAGCCTTGCTCAACCATTGATGCTCTACAAAATACAAACACTGAGTTTATATACTCAGAGAAATTCGCCTAACAAAGGTGTGTCCAGTCACCCAAGGCTTGGTGTCCCTTCAGTCAAACTCGTACTGGTATCCTTCTTCAAATGCCACTTTAACTGTGTATGGCTCCTGCAAGGAGAATAGCTGAGTCGTTAAGAGCCAAGTTAGCGTGTGCAGACCTCCTCCGGCTGGTCGAGGAATCGGCATGGCTTCTTTATAAAAATGGGTACATAGGACCCTCTCGAGCAGACCGCTTGCCAGATTATCCATACTTTACACTTAATGCCT
>SNQJ01S0051084.1:50597-66882 GCA_010110895.2 Picea sitchensis
TTGCATTTCGAAGTCACAATGGGCGAAAAGGTGAGGAGCCTAATCGCACGCCAGGTGTCTCCTATGGATGAACGACTGAGGCTGCTTCGTGATACTACGGGCCCAGCTCTGGGCGCTTTCGGCACCTCGGGGGTCGATATTTCGATATATGAGATGATGAGGGACTTTCACCCTTTGAACTCCTGAATGTCGATATGCCGACCAGATCTCGCACTATGTGTCGCTGGATCGGATGACCCAGAATCAGTCTTGGCATATAGTCGCTTTCTTTGATGCTATACATCGGTCAACTTGGTAGGCCCAATATCCCGATGACCGTTGATCTACTTTTAAGGATGAATCTGGGCTGTTGAAAACGTAATTTCACCCACCCGCTTGATTGGAATCCTTAAAACGAGATTTTTCCATGCTGCGCACCCGAGCGCTTCTTGAGCAACTTGCAGACCTGAATACTCTTGTGCCTCGAACAAGAAATGTCGCTAACATTAGGCTCCATGGGGGATAGATTCATCCCTGTGATTATCTAAGGACTCTTTTTGCAGATCCAGTGTCTTGTTGTTGGGCTATGGAGTCATTTATTAAGCCGAAAACAGAAAACATGAAACAATATTTACAAAAAAAAAGAAGCCGCCTACGGCTTACGAAAAACATCTTTTTAAGAAGTGCCCATTTACTGGGCCATCAAAAAATTCCTCACCTTCCAAATCCTGCAACCTATAAGTGTTGTTTGAAAATACCTCAGAGATCTTGAGAGGCCCAAACCAGAGGGCATCAAACTTACTATGTTTGCCCCTATCCTGCCTGGGTGCATCCCATTTGAGCACCAGTTCACCCAGCTCGAAAGCTTTATATTTGATCTTCCTGTCAAAGGTTTACTTGATCTTCTGTTGATGATGGTAGGCCCTGTCCATGGCTTGTTCCTTGATCTGTTATACTTCCACCATCTGATGAATCCTTCTAATCATATGGTCAGGCTCTCCTTCAAGGTCCTGGAGAAATTTTTCCACAGATAAAGTGAGTTGGGTAGGGAAAACAACCTCTATTCCATAAACAAGTTGGAAAGGTGAGACACCCTAGGACTTCTTTGTTGTCACCCGGTCGGCCCATAGAGAAAATTTGAGCTTTGAATCCCAGGCCCTTTTGTTGTCTTCCAATAATTTTTTAATGAGCTTGATCACACTTTTATTGGAAGACTCCGCCAGTCCATTTCCTTGAGGATAATAGGGAGTAGAGTGGATCAGCGAAATCTCAAACTGTTCACAGAACTTGACCAAAGGCTCAGACCTGAAAGAGGCGGCATTGTCAGTGACGATTTTGCTGGGACAGTTGAATCTGGCTATGAGATCCTCCAGGAAGCTGATAATTACTTTGTGAGAAGTGCTCCTGGTAGGGGTAGCTTCTATCCACTTGGTGAAATAGTCTATCGCGGTTAGGATCCATCTGTGTTGACCACTTGAGGGAGGATGAATTTTTGCAATGAAGTCCAACCCCCACTGCTGAAAAGGTGCTGAGGCTACTATAGGATTTAATGGAAGTGATTTGAGATGTTGTTTTCCTAAGAACTTTTGGCATTTGATGCAAGTTCTGATTTTTCTGCAGACATCAGCGAATAAAGTAGGCCAGAAATATCCATCCCTGAGGATCTTATGAGTTGTGGTTTTCCAGAAATGATGCCCCCCGTAAAGGCCGTTATGGAAATCAATTATAACCTTATGGGCTTCTTGTGAGTCCAGGAATATTAAGAACACCCCTAGAGGGTCTTTCCAGTACAAGGCTTGGTCAATGAGGCAATACCTGACCACCTTGAGCTTTAAAGCTCTCACCTTGCTTTTTCCCATTCCATCAGGTGGCTCCAATTCTTGCAAAAAGTACAAGATATCCTTGTACCAGGTGCATGCTGCTAGTGATAAGGCACCCTGAGAATTCTTATTGGTCGACTCAGCTTGCGGATTTTATGAATAGGCGTTGATGAAGCTAATCCCCAAGGCTTTGCAATTGGATTCAGCCAGTAGCTTGGCTAAACCCTGCCCCTTTATCAACTTAGTGGGCTTAATCTCTAGATCAAACTCTAGGATCTTGGCAATCCACTTACCTCTTCTCCCATCTATGTCGGGCTTTACAAGGATGTCCTTCACAGAGGCTGAAGGAATGTATGCGGTCACCTTTGAGTGCAAGACATAGACTCTGAAAGATTTGAGAGCCTTTACTAAGGCATAGGCCTGTTTTTCCATGATTTACCTCTACATCTCTTAATGCCTTGTTGAAAAAGGCAATGGGTTGTTCTTTCCCTTCCTCATTTTTCTGCAACAAGACCGTCGCTACTGTATCAAAAGAAGAAAAAGAGAAAATTAGGATCCTTTGGAATAGTCAGGACTAATCAGCACAGGTGCCTCAGTCAATGCCCTTTTTATTCGGGTAAAAGATTCCCTGGGTTCAACAGTCCATTTCACTTCATTTCCCTTCTTAAGCATGGTTGTGATATGTTTCACCAACTCAGCAAAATTTGAGATGAATCTCCTCAAGAAATTAATCTTCCCTAAAAAGGCCTGAACTTCCTTCTTGGATCTAGGAAGTGACAGGGTTTGAATTGCCTCTACCCTACTAGGATCAATCCTCACTCCTTCTCCTGATACTATGTGGCCTAATAGCTTCCCCTCCTTCATATCAAACAAATATTTTTTGGGATTTAAGGATAGGCCAAACCTCCGACACTTCAAAAAAACTTTTCTCAGATGACCGCAGTGCTCTCTGTCAGACCTGGAGAAGACTGTTATGTCATCCAGGTAGATCACCACAAACTTATCTTTCTCCCTGATGAAGGCTATGTCCATGGCTCGCTGAAATGTTGCCCCTGCATTCATCAATCCAAAAGGCATTTTGGCATACATGAATGTGCCCCAAGGAATGGTGAAGGTCATTTTTTTTCTATCCTCAGGAATGACTGATATCTGATTATAGCCAGAAAAACCATCAATCATGGATATCCTAGACGCACCAGTTACCCTCTGCAGTATTTGTTCCATATTGGGCAGGGGGTAATTATCTTTCCTTGAGCTCCTATTCAGGTTCCTGAAATCAACACAGAGTCTGATTTCTCCACTTTTCTTTCTTAATGGGACCAAATTGGCCACCCATTCGGAATATCTCAAGGGGACGATAATTTGGGCATCTAGCAATTTCTTCACTTCCTTCCCCATGACAGGTAGCAACATGGGATTTATCTGTCTCAGCTTCTGCCTGAATGGCTTAGCCTCTTCTTTCAGTGGGATCTTGTGTTCAATGACAGATGTGTCATAAGTCTTGAGGTCTTCATAGGCCCATGCAAACACATCAGCGAATTCCCTCAATAACTCAGTATATTCCGCCCTCTGTTCACTGGTCAAGCTGCTTGATAATTTGATAAACTTAGGTTCCTCCTGTGTGCCAATGTTGCATTTGGCTGTATCAACATCTTTATTTGACACATCACCCTTAACTGCCACATTATTCTTGTCGAACAACCTTTCTAAAGGAACCAACCCCCTTGGAATGTGGTTGCTAGGCAGCTGAATAATCTGATGATTAACGATTTTATTCAAGAATACCTCAGAGGGAGGGTCACCTTCGGGATCAGGATCCTAATCAATGTGCAATGCCGAAAACTCATCGACGGACTGAAGAAATTTTTTTATTTCAATATCGTCCTCGAATACCTCCCAATGCTTTACATTGTCCGGGATGGATGGTCTGTATCTTATTTCAACCTCACCATGGATCTTCGGCAGCAGAGAGATCCTGAAAAGACTACCCGAAACCGCTAAGGAGTCGGCCAAGATATTTTCTTCCCTTGGGATAAAAGTAATGTTGAAAGATGAGAAGAAATTATCAATCAGGTCCCATACCTCGTTTCTGTAACTCCTGAGCTGAGGATGCTTGGCCCGATAAACATTCCTGACCTGTTGGATTATCAATTATGCATCTTTGAACACTGACACCTCTTTAATTCCCATTTCTTTTGCAGCCCTCATACCCATAACAAGAGCTTCATATTCTGCCACATTTTTGGTAGCTTCAAATTCCATCTTGTATGACAGGGATATGGTCTCTTGACAAGGCGATATGAAAATCACTCCAGTGCCTACGCCTATACTGGAAGAAACTCCGTCAAATAACATTTTCCAAACAGAGGTGGTTGGAGGAGGTGTCTTCTGATTAAGAATGGGTTGCTTTCTGATCTGTATAGGGACCTCGGGAGCTCCAGTGATCTGTAACAAACTAGACCCTAAATCAATGTCAAGTGCAAAGATGGGGTGATTAGTGGGGTTTTCTTCATCACTGACAATATAGGCTAGTTGGGCTTCTCTGTATAACCTTATGTGTTCCTCTCCAAAGACCAGAATGGTGGTGTATGTGAGATCCATATGTAACGTTCCTCCAAGTCTTTTAATCCAAGACCTTGACAACAGCATGCCAAACTTGGGGGCAACGTCGACCACCACAATATCCATGACCACACTCTTCATGGGAAGCTGAAACAAAGAAACCACCAGGTCTTTGATGACTCCTAGACAATGGACTCTCCTTGAATCGAAAGAATACAAATCATGATAAGATTTTGTCACCTCCAGCCCCAACTCTTCCATTACTATTTTGGGCATAAGATTATGGGAAGCTCCTGAATCCATGAGGAAATTATGCAACACTTTATCATGTATGTTCAGGGAGGTTTAGAAGGGAGGGGATGAATCATCTCTGTCTTCTACCATGGGGCCTAGGATGACAGTTGGGTTCTCATCTTGAAGGTTCACTGAGTCAGAGGGAGGCTGGGGGGACTCAGATTGTAACAACTTGGAGAGGGACCTTTTGAAATCTTCGTTTTCAACGAGTTCAGAAAGGGGTACAGGAATTCTAATCTTCTAAATCTCATGCTCAAAATTGAAGGACGGGCTAGGCTTAGGAGCTTCCCTTACCTCAGTGACAAGCTCCTTGGCTGTTGGCGAAGCACTCTGAGTTTTTTTTTCTTTAGTAGTGGATGTCGCAGACTTAGTAGGCCTATCTGCTATGAGGGGTTGGTCTTGGCTGTCAAAGTCTCCTTCTTTCTTTCTTGACCTGAGATTGTATCTATTAGAGGTGTGACCAACCCTTTCTCCCTTACCTAACTCATGGATTTGGATGTTCATCAGGGATTTTTCATATGCAGACTGAGTCAAATGGGGAAAAGGAGGACCTTCTTCAACATAATGAATTTCAGGGTCGAACTCGTCTATCTCCTCCCCTCCCTCATGAGTAACCAGGTTATTTTGGAGAGGGGTTTGAATCCTTTGATCTTCTCTGTCTTTTTCCCTTTGTTCCCTTGGGAAGGCCTGTGGTCCATTGTTATTAGGTCTCCCGAAACCTCTACCATCAGCATTCTGGGGATTTCTGTACATGGGCTTCCCTTCTAACTCCCACCTTTCCATCCTGGAAGAAAGTGATTTTAGTACTCTAGCTAGGGGCAGGGGAGAGGAACTGGATGAGGAAGCTTCAGGCCTCTGCCTAGATATGTTTCTACCAACAGTGTTCCTAAGTCGGTCAACAACCAATATGTTAGACTCTACCTCCGCGGCCGCATCCTGCATGTGGGCCATAGTAGTGGCTCTTCTTTCCCTCAACAGGAGGCATAAATCGGGGTCAAAGGTGCTAGCATAAGTGATCTTTGCAGAATCTTCGGAGGGTTTTATCTCAGCAAGGATTTTGTTGTACATTTTATTAAATATCTTGGAGAAGTCGGAGACAGACTCTCCTTCCTTTCTCTTCAAAGACCCAAACTCTGTCATGTAATACATGAAGTCTTTTTCATCTCCCCACTGTCTCAAAAAGGAATTATCTAAAGCTTCGATCCCATCAATAGATCCAGGGGGCAGGTCCTTGAACCATTTTCTAGCCTCGCCTTGAAGGCTATGGACAAAACTTCTCATCCATACGTTTGCATGCATAATAACATTATCATCTGTAAAATTGTAAAAGGCTTCTAGGTGCTCTTCTGTAGTTACGTCCCCCTCACCTGTAAACTTGGGCAACTGTTTGAGGTAACCATCTGTTGGGAGGGCATTGAGAGGCTGAGGCAACACAAGGAGAGAATACCTAGCAGCTATGATGGCCTCCATTCTGGTCATTGGGGGATTTTCTCTTGCCATAGGGATATTATGTGGAGGAGAACTGGGAGGAGAAGGAGCTCGACAAGGGGATACTGGGGATGAGCTTTTAATGGGAGTGGGAAACAACAGGGAATTTAGGGAGAAGGATAGCGAGCTTAAGCCAGAGGGTGTGTCTCTTTGTGCAGAAGGGGCAACAGTAACAAAAGGAGGAGCAGTAGAGCTAGGAGTGGGGAAATCTTCAGTAGTCCTGGGTCTTCGCCAAGGTACAGCTTCGGGGGAGAGGGGAGTGATAAGGATTTATCCCTCCAATCCCAGACCAGGGGGGGAAACCTCAACAGGAACACTCTCGAAATTCAGGAAATGGGAAACTTCAGAAAGCGGTTTGCTAGGAAACTGAGGAGGAGAAAATGGAGTTCTTTCAGAAGGAGATGGTGGATTACCTGGTTCAGCGGCGATAACTTCTCCTTTAGAGGTCTTTCCTTTTCTGAGGACCACCTCCTGCTCAGTCTCAGGTGTAGCTAGAGGCAGATGTGGATGGGACTGCGTATGTCTGCCTCTGAAAGCCACAATTGACATGGCAGGTTCACCACAGTGGAGTCGTCACAATGGAGTCGCCAGGTGCACAGTAGCAATCTTNAGCTGTGGATGGGACTGCGTGTGTCTGTCTTTGGAAGCCACAACTAACCCAACAGGTTCGACGCAATGGAGTCGTCACAATGGAGTCGCCAAGTGCACAGTAGCAATCTTCAAGGGCTCTGATGCCTGATGCACCTTCAGAATCAGAAGCTCAATGTCATTCAATCCCAGGGAATATTTTCAACTTCGTCCCTGGCAACGACGCCAGAAATGTTAGCGTCGGAAGTCACTCCTGGATTGCAGCAGGAGCAGAGCCCGACGCCCATCAGTTTTATGTCACGGTATTTTTTAATGGGTGATCAAATGGGTAGAGACTCGGGAAGGTATCACTCTAACTTAGGGACTAGGTCTGGTATGTAAGGAACAAAGGAGGTCTCGATATAACTTCAGTCAGTGGGTTGATTTGAAAATGAGCAGGTTGAAGACTTGGTGAGAGGAGTGGACAAGCTACCTCAGGCAACATGCCTTTCAATAATTTGTAGAAGAAAAACTCTGAATTTGAGATCCTCTGGTTCAGGGCTTCGAGAAACTGATTGGGGGACTTGATTGGATTCTCCAATTCCAAGTCATTCAGCGCTTAAGAAAATCACAAGGACCGACTAGAAATAATGAAACTATTACAGTGATCCAATCTACATCATCCTATAACAATTACCACTCGACTAGATTCTCCAATTTCGAGTCGTTCTAACACAGTGCAAACAAAGACGTGAAGGAAACTAACTTTCATAAGACAAGAAGTCTCAAGAGTTCATGCATAACCAGAATAACAGTGCTTCATTAAAGTTTTACAATCGAGAGCCTTGCTCAACCATCGATGCTCTACAAAATACAAAGACTGAGTTTATATACTCAGAGAAATTTGCCTAACAGAGGCGTGTCCAGTCACCCAAGGCTTGGTGTCCCTTCAGTCAAACTCGTACTGATATCCTTCTTCAAATGCCACTTTAACTGCGTATGGCTCCTGCAAGGAGAGTAGTTGAGTCGTTAAGAGCCAAGTTAGCATGTGCAGACCTCCTCCGGCTGGTCGAGGACTCGGCATGGCTTCTTTAGAAAAATGGGTACACAGGACCCTCTTGATCAGACCACTTGCCAGATTATCCATACTTTACACTTAATGCCTGAGGAGAGGTTTCAACCACCCCTTCTCATCTTCATTTACCCCAGGCGAAAACCAGGATCGAGGTCGGATCAGATGGCACACGGAGATAACGATGATCCTTTCGGCAACTAGACTCGACGCCTTTGGCCCCTTTTTGCACAGCTCCTTTCTTTCCCAAGTGACCACGGGCTGTGACCCTGTGTCTATTCTCAAAATTCTTTCGGTGTTCGCAAATGGAAGGAGTTAATCCTTGCTTATTCACAACTGCGATGAGCAAAATGTCGAGCTGGCTTAATTGGGCACCACGCGTCCTTCTCAAATCTGATGGCCCTAAACTCACTCGTTGATGTTGTGGGCCCGGGGCCTGGACACTCTCGGCGCCTCGCGCATTGGGAATATGACGGGGCTATTCCTTGCATTTCGAAGTCATGATGGGAGAAAAGGCGAGGAGCCTAATCGCGCCAGGTGTCTCCTATGGATGAACGGTTGAGGCTGCTTCGCGATACTGCGGGCCTAGTTCTGTGCACTTTCGGCACCCCGGGGTTCAGGATTTAGAGATATGAGATGATGACGGACTTTCACCCTTCGAACTCCCGAATGTCAATATGATGACCAGATCTCGCACTATGTGTCGCTGGATCGGATGACCCAGAATCAGTCTTGGCATATAGTCACTTTCTTTGATGCTATACATCAGTCAACTTGGTAGGCCTGATATCCAGATGACCGTTGATCTACTTTTAAGGATGAATCTGGGCTGTTGACAACGTAATTTCACCCGCCTGCTTGATTGGAAGCCTTAAAATGAGATTTTTCCATGCTGCGCGCTCGGGCGCTTCTCGAGCAACTTGCAGACTCGAATACTCTTGTGCCTCGGACAAGAAATGTCTCTAACAACGTGGTTACTCCTTATTAATGATCTCATTAAGGGGCTTGCTCCATAATAACTTTTAAGGAAGTCAAATCCCTTAAAGCAAATGAATGACTAAGATAAAACCACTAACACATGAGACATCAAATGTCCTAATCAATGATCTCATTAAAGGACTTGATCCATAATAACTTTTAAGGAAGTCAAAGCCCTTAAATCAAACCAATGAATAAGATAAAACCATTAACACATGAGACATCGAATGAGAGGAATGTGGAAAAGCAAATTCTTGAAGATAAAACTAAATTCTTGATGCAATTTGATGCAAATTAACATGATCACATTTGGAAGCATGAAAGTTAGGCACATCTCCATGCAAGCATTTCAACCAACAACTTACAATCATTAATTAAGCATAAGAAAACAAGATCAAGTGAGAGTAGAGGGCCTATACAGTGGTTTGAGTTCTACTCCATGGCCTAGATACTTAAAATGTTCACTTTGAGGCTGAATGTATTTTATTTTCTCCCTTGAGCATGGTCGAGACCTTGAAACCATCCCTAAAGCACAAAACCTCCTAGTGGTATTGATACTGCTAAAGATCCATATTACAAGGCATGTGTAGTGGTTTAGGGAGTTGTTCATGGTCTATGAGTCTCAGAGGCTTTAGTTAGAGCTTAAAGCCCTTTTTTCTCTTTAGACCATAGGCCCGAGATGCATCCCTAATTAAAATTAGTTTTTTTAACTAATGCATACATGTTTCATAATTTCATTATGAGTGTGCATTTACAAGAAACCACGTTGCATATTTTAAGGACATCATTATGTGAGCACCCATAACTATGGAAGATGTGTTATGATCACCAATTTCTAGTAACCTACCCTCTTACGTGGCACCCAATGATCTATGAACATGTAGTGAATATTCATAATGTTGGCATAGTATCTTAGTAAATATAAGATAAAATATACAAATTCTAGAAATAACTTCATTTAGGCATATCTCGATGCAAGCGTTTCAACCAACAACTTACAAGTGTTGGGTTGGTCGATCAACCGTCCGACTATCTTTGACTATTGGTCGACTGGCCGACCAACATGCACGTAGACTACTCGATCGGATGATGTAGTGTTTTGGTTGATCACTCGATCGATTGTATCCATATGTAGGTATACCAATTGAACCTAGGAGATGTGTAATGAACCATCAATGCTTGATTTTCCAACACCCCTCATCAACACACAACTTTGGATATTTAGGAGGTGAAATTACATCATTAGGACACCCCCTCATAATTGTAGCTTTCTAAATCCCAAGCACTGTGCGGAGCGTGATAAATCTAGCTTCAATTAAAGGTTTGGTGAAGATATCAACAACTTGATCTTTTGTCTTGCAATATTCAAGAGAGAAAATGTTCTCATGAACTAATTGTTTCAAGTAGCGAGAATAGAGCTCAACATACTTCATCTTAATGTGGGAAATAGGATTGTCAAAAACCTGTATAACACTTTGGTTATCACATAATATTTTAGTCGCAGTCTAAACAAGAAGGAAAAGTTCTCCCAATAGTTGGTGAATCCATATTGCTTCAATACCTATTTGAACAATGCTATGATATTCTACTTCTATAGTCAACAAAGGGACTACCTTTTATTTCTTGCATGACCACACTAAAGGCTAGTTCTATAGAAACACACATATCTAGAAGTGGAATTTCGATCATCACCATCACTAGCCCATTCAGAGCCAGTGAAGCCAACTAGTGAATATGAACTTTGACAATACTTGATACCAAAATGAGTGGTACCCTTTAGATAGCAAAAAAATCATTTGATTTCTTTCCAGTGACTTTCTTTAGGGTCCTCCATAAAATGAGAAACCACACTAACATCAAAGGAAATGTTAGGTTGACTATGAGTAAGATAAATAAGAATTTCGACCAATTGTCAATAAGTGTAGAATCGACTATGAGTGTTTGACAGGTTTTGGTAAGATTTAATACAGATTGAAAAGGAGTAGCACAAGGCTTTCAATCAACCATATTAAAATTTCTCAACAGATCAATCATATATTTAGATTGAGAAATAAAAAATCCATCACAAAGTGGTAATACTTAAAGAACCAAAAAATAATGCAGAGTACTAATATATGTCATTTCTAAGGAGTCAACAAGTTGTTTCTTCAATCTAAGGATGAGATCATTATGATTTTCATTAATTAGTAAGTCATCTACATATAAAACAACAATCAAGGTGTCTCCATTGGTGTGGAGAACATACAAGCTATGATCAAATTCACAATGTTTGAAACCAAGTCAAAGAAAGAAACCGTCGATCTTAGCATACCAAGCTTGGGGATCCTACTTCAAACCATAAATCGACTTCTTGAGTCGAAAAACCAAATTTGAATTTATCACAAAACCGGGTGGATGTTCCATGAAGAGAATTTCAGATAGGTCCCCATGAAGTAAAACACTCTTCACATTCATCTGACGGATTTTCCATCCAAAGCGAGTAGCAAGGGAAAGAATCAGTCAAACAGAGTTCATCTTTGTGATAGAGGAAACGGTTTCAGTGTAGTCGATGCCTTCTTGTTGAGAAAATATATGCACAACTAGGAATGATTTAAGTCACTCTAAAACACCTTCAAAGGTAAATTTAGTCATATAGACCTATTGACACTTCACAATGTTCTTTCCTTGTAGTCAAAGAATCAAGTCCCAAGTGTGATTCTTTGAAAAAGAATCATTTTCTGTCTTCATGGCTTGCTCCCATTTAGGCCATTCTTCAACATCTGAATAGGTGACAAGATTAGAGGTTTCTAGTACATGAGTCATCAAGGAAACACTGGCATGTTTCTTTTGACTTCAAGTTTGTCGTCCATAGGAGGCATCTCCAACAATAGATTTGAAAGATTCAATTGTCCTGGAATCCCATCTAGGTAGACAAGAAATAGGTGAAATTGGGTTCACTTCAGCAGGTCAATCAAAAGTCGAAGGGTCTTCAGTCGAAAAACCACTAGAAATAGAAGATGATGGGCTAGTCGACTCGAAGGTCGATGGTCTGGTCTATCTAGGGAGAAAGTTTGACTATCTAGTCGAAGGATCGAAGTATGGAACAAGAGCGCTAGTGCCAAAGCCAACATGAAAGGGATCATCTTATAGCAATCCAAAAGAGGAATTCAACAACTTGATGCCAGAAGGATTCTCATCAAACTGTACATTTTGTCTGATATTGATTTGTCATTTGACAGAATAAAAAATTCGATAGGATTTCGACTCTTCATAGTATCCCATCATGATGCAAGCCTAACTCTTTGCATCCAACTTATTTTTTCAATCATTAGGAACATGAGCCCAGGAAACACATCCAAACATGCAAAAGTGTTTGGCCGAAGGCTTGTTCCCACACCATCATTCAACTAGAGTCATGGAAGGAACAAATCGAGTCGAGATGCAATTGAGCAGACAATTTTCATAGTATACCACTTCAGTCGAGAAGTGAGGAGGAAAATATTTAACTTGCAAAATACATCTATCCATTTCAACAAATGTATGATTATTTCATTTTACAACATCTTTCTACTGAGGAGTGTGAGGAACATAATGCTACGAATCAATACTAGATCGAACTAGGTATTCTTCAAAAGATCGATTAACATACTCACCACCATTATCTAATGTCAAACATTTGATGGGTTGGACACATTGCTTCTCAACAAAGGCTCAAAAATCCTTAAAGTTATCAAAGGAAAGGTTCTTATTATTTAGGAAAAAGACCCATGTGAAGTGAGGGAAATCATCAATGAAAGTTAAAATGTACCTTACACCTTCCAATGAAGCTAGATTGATGTAGAAAACATCACTGCAAACCAATTCTAGTAGGTTCTATTCTCACCACGCTTTACCAGTGTTGAAGGGTACCTAATGATGCTTCCCAAGTACACAACCCTTACATACTCCTTCAAGGGGAAACACCTTCAACAAACCAACAACCGTGTTCTAAGTTGCCAGTAAATGTAGACTTTGGAAATTCAGACGTTTGAGTCAATCATCCCAAATTCGACTTCACTCGATGGTGTGAGAAAAAAGTGCAGACAGTTCGGGTTCAGGTCGAATCGAGTCATGGAACTTGTACAAATTATCCATCAGGTCGAGAAGCCCACCAACGAAAATATACTTACCTTTATTCAAATCACAAACATAGAACCGATCTGGCCAAATTTCCACAATCTTACCCATCTTTGTTAACTGAGCAACAAAGAATAGTTTGGAACTGATATTGGCACATGATAGACCTCGAAAATATTCCCATCTCGACAAGCAACATCACCCTGACTAGGAACATCTAGAGCAAAATCATCAACAACATATATTTTACTCTCCTCGACTTTATTCAGTCTTGTGAAAAAATTTGAAATTTTGGTATGCGTGTTTAACCATAGACAATGTCACATCATTGTCACCAAAACATAGGCATTCACATATTCCACCCCCAAGCATAACAACCTTTACTTAGATTAATTCCAGTAAGTCTACTCTAGAACCAACAGATAAACCCTACCTGCTAACTGCAACAACAACTCAAGACAAGTAGAGCGCTCCCTCTCTAAGGGAAGCACACAAGAGAGAGAGTGTGTCCATATCCAAAGAACAAGTACTATACACAATTATAGTAGTTGCAACTGCACTACTCTCTCAGACTTGCGCCATACTTAGAAATAATATCACCAATAGTATCACCAAGAGAATCACCAACAATATCGCTTGATAGAGCTAGAGAGAGACGAAGACCAAGAGATGACCATATGCCCTTATTCCTCCTTGTAGCTGCAGTTGCAACTGCAATTGCAGCTCTCCATAAGACTTGCGCTCTAACTGGGTGTACAAATGAGCTAAAATGTCCTCTATTTATATTAATATGTCCAATGCCTTTTCTTGCTGGGCCAACCTGACTTTCTGGTAATTATATTTTATGTTTATCTTTTTCCTATGGAGTTGAATTGTCTTTATGGAAGATAATATTCTAATATTATTTATTATGCTAGGTTGTCTTGTATTTTAGGTTTTCACAAATATTTTTAATAGTTCACTTGCTTCCAGAATATTCTATTCTAAGTCATAGGTTACACGTGGAGGTTAATACCTCCTACAGCTACCAAAACATCAACAATCCCTCTTATCTAGGGAGGTATTAACTAATATTTTCTTCATGTAGTGGTCTCAAACACATCCATCCATCTCACATGGCATGGGAAAGACTCACATGGTCTTGCATACCAGTCTACAGGTAGCATCACCATAGCCACACAAGCTATCATATGACCAAAAAAATCATGTAACAAGTATCACCATCATAGCCGCACATTAGCCATCTAGCTGGAAAACACCTCCAACACTATTGGTTGGCCCTCCAGCTAGTAACCTCTAATGATACTGATCGACACTCTAATTGGGAATAATTTTCAACACTACATGTCGACATCTAGTTCATACAAAACTAGTAACTCGTAAGCTCACACAAAATCTGACTCAAAAATTTAACACTCCCTCTTAACGAGGAAGGTATTCCTCTTGGAATGATCATCATCATTGCTTCTGTGCTTCTGCACACCTCGACCATTGTCTTGTTGAATTTCATGAATGCATACATCATAAGAATCTCTGCACTTTCAATGGAGTAGTGTACCATCATGCGTTGGAGTACCAACTTGTGTTGGGGTAGCATACCATCCTGCATTGGAGTACCAACCTACATTGTGGTAGTATACTAGCCTGAGTTGGAGTACTAAGATGCATTGGGGTAGCATTGTAGCATGCGTTGGAGTACAAACCTATGCTGGGGTAGCATACCAACCTGCGTTGGAGTACCAACCTGTGATGGGGTAGCATACCAGCCTACATTGGAGTACCAACCTGCCCTGGGGTAGCATACCATCCTGCGTTGGGGTATCATACCATATTGCATTGGAGTACTAACCTACATTGGGGTAGCATACCAACCTGCGTTGGAGTACCAACCTATGTTGGGGTAGCATACCATCCTGCGTTGGAGTACCAACCTGCGCTGGGTAGCATACCAACTTGCATTGGAGTACCAACCTATGATGGGGTAGCATACCAACCCACGTTGGAGTACCAACTTGTGTTGGGATAGCATACAAACCTACGTTGGAGTAGCTCTCATTACCGAGGATCTCATCACTTCCCTCTATTGGGGAACACATCACTCCCTCTCATGAGGGAAAGTCCTTCTGGGCCACACCAAGCGTGTCTCTGAAGTACTCAAACTTAACTTTCGACCGAGGCTTAGTCAACATGTCTGCTACTTGTTCGTCGGTAGAAATATACTGGAGAAAGTATCTCACCATAGTATTCTCCCTTTTGTTGGGAGAATCCTCTGGACACAAATCAGGCTTAGTACATCTCTAAGCTATTTATCTGCAACATGCTTGATCTTTGAAGATCAACTTGGAAGTCACCATTGAATTCCCTTTTGGTCTCAAACCAAGGAATATATATATATATCCCAGTGCTTCTGACTAGCTTCCTCCTTGGTCACTATAGCAATGTCTACTGAAGCAAGGGAATCTTCCCATAATATATCATATCTCCTCGAAGCCTCTGAAGCTTTGATCTAGCCTTCTCAACCCATGGCATATGTTTGTCAGTCCTGGAAGATGTCTCTCTCTTCCATCTGAATCTGAAAGTGTTTGAGTCTCCATTCTCCCTTTGAAGCTTTACTCCCTCCGAGTCTATATAATCTTCGAAGCCATATTCTCCCTCTATGTGTGATGATTTCTTATGAAGTCTCCTATGAATGGTATCAGGGAGTTTTCTCCTCCCTACTAGATTGTTAGGACTAACTTCCTCTTAACTCTAGCTCCTTCTGAGTTGGTACTTGGTGGGGCCGCAGAAACGTTTCTTAAGTAGTTTCAAGATTTTATAAGCACCAAATTGAAGGAAGCACCCACTCCCTGAGTTTTCCAACACATACTGGAAGGAGACACCAATCTCCTTGGAATATTTTAAATGATGATATAGGATCATATAAATATTCAAATATAATCCCAAAATAACTTCTTAAATCTACATACAAAACTGCTCAAAATTGTATCTCGAATCTATAAACTTGTAATATTCGCCACGAGCTCAATTTTCCATTTCTGATTTTTAAAATTGGACCTCAGATATCAGGATATTTTTTCCTTCTAATTCAACAAGTGGAATTCAATTTAGACCTACGAAGCTTCATATATAACCATTTTGTCTCTAACACCTATTTGGGACTAGTTTATGGATTATTCACAAACCCTAACTTACAACAAGTATAACTCTGTACCTGTAATGAATCAGGATATGAAACTTGTACCCAATATTCTTAGATATCTTCTTTGAAATTCATCCAATTTATCTCCTTGAATATGTTAGGATATTTAGACACTTAGGAGTTAGTTAAGATCTACTTGGTCTAATATGTCGTTAGGTAAAAGTGTGTTTCTTTAGTATGCATTTGTAGTTAGGAAATCCGACGGTCACGATATGTTCCCGACATAGAGTG